>BMAO01025305.1:0-20649 GCA_019973975.1 Trichonephila clavata
CTATTTTCTGATGTAAAGTCCGACGCTGATCGCGAATACATGTAGCGCTTTTCAAAATTTCAATTAGATCAAAAGTTATTGCAATAAGAAATTTTCACTTTTTTGGATATTTGGCAGGGAGACGTCATGAAGCAGAAAAAATTTCTAACTCCTATTCCAACCAAACTCTATTTTCTGATGTAAAGTCCGACGCTGATGCGAATACATGTAGCGCTTTTCAAAATTTCAATTAGATCAAAAGTTATTGCAATAAAAATTTTCACATTTTTTGGATATTTGGCAGGGGAGACGTCATGAACAGGGAAAAATTTCTAACTCCTATTCCAACCAAACTCTATTTTCTGATGTAAAGTCCGACGCTGATCGCGAATACATGTAGCGCTTTTCAAAATTTCAATTAGATCAAAAGTTATTGCAATAAAAATTTTCACATTTTTTGGATATTTGGCAGGGGAGACGTCATGAACAGGGAAAAATTTCTAACTCCTATTCCAACCAAACTCTATTTTCTGATGTAAAGTCCGACGCTGATCGCGAATACATGTAGCGCTTTTCAAAATTTCAATTAGATCAAAAGTTATTGCAATAAAAATTTTCACATTTTTTGGATATTTGGCAGGGGAGACGTCATGAACAGGGAAAAATTTCTAACTCCTATTCCAACCAAACTCTATTTTCTGATGTAAAATCCGACGCTGATCGCGAATACATGTAGCGCTTTTCAAAATTTCAATTAGATCAAAAGTTATTGCAATAAAAATTTTCACATTTTTTGGATATTTGGCAGGGGAGACGTCATGAACAGGGAAAAAATTTCTAACTCCTATTCCAACCAAACTCTATTTTCTGATGTAAAGTCCGACGCTGATCGCGAATACATGTAGCGCTTTTCAAAATTTCAATTAGATCAAAAGTTATTGCAATAAAAATTTTCACATTTTTTGGATATTTGGCAGGGGAGACGTCATGAACAGGGAAAAAATTTCTAACTCCTATTCCAACCAAACTCTATTTTCTGATGTAAAGTCCGACGCTGATCGCGAATACATGTAGCGCTTTTCAAAATTTCAATTAGATCAAAAGTTATTGCAATAAAAATTTTCACATTTTTTGGATATTTGGCAGGGGAGACGTCATGAACAGGGAAAAATTTCTAACTCCTATTCCAACCAAACTCATTTTCTGATGTAAAGTCCGACGCTGATCGCGAATACATGTAGCGCTTTTCAAAATTTCAATTAGATCAAAAGTTATTGCAATAAAAATTTTCACATTTTTTGGATATTTGGCAGGGGAGACGTCATGAACAGGGAAAAAATTTCTAACTCCTATTCCAACCAAACTCTATTTTCTGATGTAAAGTCCGACGCTGATCGCGAATACATGTAGCGCTTTTCAAAATTTCAATTAGATCAAAAGTTATTGCAATAAGAAATTTTCACATTTTTTGGATATTTGGCAGGGGAGACGTCATGAACAGGGAAAAAATTTCTAACTCCTATTCCAACCAAACTCTATTTTCTGATGTAAAGTCCGACGCTGATCGCGAATACATGTAGCGCTTTTCAAAATTTCAATTAGATCAAAAGTTATTGCAATAAAAATTTTCACATTTTTTGGATATTTGGCAGGGGAGACGTCATGAACAGGGAAAAAATTTCTAACTC
Organism: Trichonephila clavata; assembly: GCA_019973975.1. NCBI lineage: Eukaryota > Metazoa > Arthropoda > Arachnida > Araneae > Nephilidae > Trichonephila > Trichonephila clavata. The sequence goes on from BMAO01025305.1 coordinate 1,668, forward strand.
CTATTCCAACCAAACTCTATTTTCTGATGTAAAGTCCGACGCTGATCGCGAATACATGTAGCGCTTTTCAAAATTTCAATTAGATCAAAAGTTATTGCAATAAAAATTTTCACATTTTTTGGATATTTGGCAGGGGAGACGTCATGAACAGGGAAAAAATTTCTAACTCCTATTCCAACCAAACTCTATTTTCTGATGTAAAGTCCGACGCTGATCGCGAATACATGTAGCGCTTTTCAAAATTTCAATTAGATCAAAAGTTATTGCAATAAAAATTTTCACATTTTTTGGATATTTGGCAGGGGAGACGTCATGAACAGGGAAAAAATTTCTAACTCCTATTCCAACCAAACTCTATTTTCTGATGTAAAATCCGACGCTGATCGCGAATACATGTAGCGCTTTTCAAAATTTCAATTAGATCAAAAGTTATTGCAATAAAAATTTTCACATTTTTTGGATATTTGGCAGGGGAGACGTCATGAACAGGGAAAAAATTTCTAACTCCTATTCCAACCAAACTCTATTTTCTGATGTAAAGTCCGACGCTGATCGCGAATACATGTAGCGCTTTTCAAAATTTCAATTAGATCAAAAGTTATTGCAATAAAAATTTTCACATTTTTTGGATATTTGGCAGGGGAGACGTCATGAACAGGGAAAAAATTTCTAACTCCTATTCCAACCAAACTCTATTTTCTGATGTAAAGTCCGACGCTGATCGCGAATACATGTAGCGCTTTTCAAAATTTCAATTAGATCAAAAGTTATTGCAATAAAAATTTTCACATTTTTTGGATATTTGGCAGGGGAGACGTCATGAACAGGGAAAAAATTTCTAACTCCTATTCCAACCAAACTCTATTTTCTGATGTAAAGTCCGACGCTGATCGCGAATACATGTAGCGCTTTTCAAAATTTCAATTAGATCAAAAGTTATTGCAATAAAAATTTTCACATTTTTTGGATATTTGGCAGGGGAGACGTCATGAACAGGGAAAAAATTTCTAACTCCTATTCCAACCAAACTCTATTTTCTGATGTAAAGTCCGACGCTGATCGCGAATACATGTAGCGCTTTTCAAAATTTCAATTAGATCAAAAGTTATTGCAATAAAAATTTTCACATTTTTTGGATATTTGGCAGGGGAGACGTCATGAACAGGGAAAAAATTTCTAACTCCTATTCCAACCAAACTCTATTTTCTGATGTAAAGTCCGACGCTGATCGCGAATACATGTAGCGCTTTTCAAAATTTCAATTAGATCAAAAGTTATTGCAATAAAAATTTTCACATTTTTTGGATATTTGGCAGGGGAGACGTCATGAACAGGGAAAAAATTTCTAACTCCTATTCCAACCAAACTCTATTTTCTGATGTAAAGTCCGACGCTGATCGCGAATACATGTAGCGCTTTTCAAAATTTCAATTAGATCAAAAGTTATTGCAATAAAAATTTTCACATTTTTTGGATATTTGGCAGGGGAGACGTCATGAACAGGGAAAAAATTTCTAACTCCTATTCCAACCAAACTCTATTTTCTGATGTAAAGTCCGACGCTGATCGCGAATACATGTAGCGCTTTTCAAAATTTCAATTAGATCAAAAGTTATTGCAATAAAAATTTTCACATTTTTTGGATATTTGGCAGGGGAGACGTCATGAACAGGGAAAAAATTTCTAACTCCTATTCCAACCAAACTCTATTTTCTGATGTAAAGTCCGACGCTGATCGCGAATACATGTAGCGCTTTTCAAAATTTCAATTAGATCAAAAGTTATTGCAATAAAAATTTTCACATTTTTTGGATATTTGGCAGGGGAGACGTCATGAACAGGGAAAAAATTTCTAACTCCTATTCCAACCAAACTCTATTTTCTGATGTAAAGTCCGACGCTGATCGCGAATACATGTAGCGCTTTTCAAAATTTCAATTAGATCAAAAGTTATTGCAATAAAAATTTTCACATTTTTTGGATATTTGGCAGGGGAGACGTCATGAACAGGGAAAAAATTTCTAACTCCTATTCCAACCAAACTCTATTTTCTGATGTAAAGTCCGACGCTGATCGCGAATACATGTAGCGCTTTTCAAAATTTCAATTAGATCAAAAGTTATTGCAATAAAAATTTTCACATTTTTTGGATATTTGGCAGGGGAGACGTCATGAACAGGGAAAAAATTTCTAACTCCTATTCCAACCAAACTCTATTTTCTGATGTAAAGTCCGACGCTGATCGCGAATACATGTAGCGCTTTTCAAAATTTCAATTAGATCAAAAGTTATTGCAATAAAAATTTTCACATTTTTTGGATATTTGGCAGGGGAGACGTCATGAACAGGGAAAAATTTCTAACTCCTATTCCAACCAAACTCTATTTTCTGATGTAAAGTCCGACGCTGATCGCGAATACATGTAGCGCTTTTCAAAATTTCAATTAGATCAAAAGTTATTGCAATAAAAATTTTCACATTTTTTGGATATTTGGCAGGGGAGACGTCATGAACAGGGAAAAAATTTCTAACTCCTATTCCAACCAAACTCTATTTTCTGATGTAAAGTCCGACGCTGATCGCGAATACATGTAGCGCTTTTCAAAATTTCAATTAGATCAAAAGTTATTGCAATAAAAATTTTCACATTTTTTGGATATTTGGCAGGGGAGACGTCATGAACAGGGAAAAAATTTCTAACTCCTATTCCAACCAAACTCTATTTTCTGATGTAAAGTCCGACGCTGATCGCGAATACATGTAGCGCTTTTCAAAATTTCAATTAGATCAAAAGTTATTGCAATAAAAATTTTCACATTTTTTGGATATTTGGCAGGGGAGACGTCATGAACAGGGAAAAAATTTCTAACTCCTATTCCAACCAAACTCTATTTTCTGATGTAAAGTCCGACGCTGATCGCGAATACATGTAGCGCTTTTCAAAATTTCAATTAGATCAAAAGTTATTGCAATAAAAATTTTCACATTTTTTGGATATTTGGCAGGGGAGACGTCATGAACAGGGAAAAAATTTCTAACTCCTATTCCAACCAAACTCTATTTTCTGATGTAAAGTCCGACGCTGATCGCGAATACATGTAGCGCTTTTCAAAATTTCAATTAGATCAAAAGTTATTGCAATAAAAATTTTCACATTTTTTGGATATTTGGCAGGGGAGACGTCATGAACAGGGAAAAAATTTCTAACTCCTATTCCAACCAAACTCTATTTTCTGATGTAAAGTCCGACGCTGATCGCGAATACATGTAGCGCTTTTCAAAATTTCAATTAGATCAAAAGTTATTGCAATAAGAAATTTTCACATTTTTGGATATTTGGCAGGGGAGACGTCATGAACAGGGAAAAAATTTCTAACTCCTATTCCAACCAAACTCTATTTTCTGATGTAAAGTCCGACGCTGATCGCGAATACATGTAGCGCTTTTCAAAATTTCAATTAGATCAAAAGTTATTGCAATAAAAATTTTCACATTTTTTGGATATTTGGCAGGGGAGACGTCATGAACAGGGAAAAAATTTCTAACTCCTATTCCAACCAAACTCTATTTTCTGATGTAAAGTCCGACGCTGATCGCGAATACATGTAGCGCTTTTCAAAATTTCAATTAGATCAAAAGTTATTGCAATAAAAATTTTCACATTTTTTGGATATTTGGCAGGGGAGACGTCATGAACAGGGAAAAAATTTCTAACTCCTATTCCAACCAAACTCTATTTTCTGATGTAAAGTCCGACGCTGATCGCGAATACATGTAGCGCTTTTCAAAATTTCAATTAGATCAAAAGTTATTGCAATAAAAATTTTCACATTTTTTGGATATTTGGCAGGGGAGACGTCATGAACAGGGAAAAAATTTCTAACTCCTATTCCAACCAAACTCTATTTTCTGATGTAAAGTCCGACGCTGATCGCGAATACATGTAGCGCTTTTCAAAATTTCAATTAGATCAAAAGTTATTGCAATAAAAATTTTCACATTTTTTGGATATTTGGCAGGGGAGACGTCATGAACAGGGAAAAAATTTCTAACTCCTATTCCAACCAAACTCTATTTTCTGATGTAAAGTCCGACGCTGATCGCGAATACATGTAGCGCTTTTCAAAATTTCAATTAGATCAAAAGTTATTGCAATAAAAATTTTCACATTTTTTGGATATTTGGCAGGGGAGACGTCATGAACAGGGAAAAAATTTCTAACTCCTATTCCAACCAAACTCTATTTTCTGATGTAAAGTCCGACGCTGATCGCGAATACATGTAGCGCTTTTCAAAATTTCAATTAGATCAAAAGTTATTGCAATAAAAATTTTCACATTTTTTGGATATTTGGCAGGGGAGACGTCATGAACAGGGAAAAAATTTCTAACTCCTATTCCAACCAAACTCTATTTTCTGATGTAAAGTCCGACGCTGATCGCGAATACATGTAGCGCTTTTCAAAATTTCAATTAGATCAAAAGTTATTGCAATAAAAATTTTCACATTTTTTGGATATTTGGCAGGGGAGACGTCATGAACAGGGAAAAAATTTCTAACTCCTATTCCAACCAAACTCTATTTTCTGATGTAAAGTCCGACGCTGATCGCGAATACATGTAGCGCTTTTCAAAATTTCAATTAGATCAAAAGTTATTGCAATAAAAATTTTCACATTTTTTGGATATTTGGCAGGGGAGACGTCATGAACAGGGAAAAAATTTCTAACTCCTATTCCAACCAAACTCTATTTTCTGATGTAAAGTCCGACGCTGATCGCGAATACATGTAGCGCTTTTCAAAATTTCAATTAGATCAAAAGTTATTGCAATAAAAATTTTCACATTTTTTGGATATTTGGCAGGGGAGACGTCATGAACAGGGAAAAAATTTCTAACTCCTATTCCAACCAAACTCTATTTTCTGATGTAAAGTCCGACGCTGATCGCGAATACATGTAGCGCTTTTCAAAATTTCAATTAGATCAAAAGTTATTGCAATAAAAATTTTCACATTTTTTGGATATTTGGCAGGGGAGACGTCATGAACAGGGAAAAAATTTCTAACTCCTATTCCAACCAAACTCTATTTTCTGATGTAAAGTCCGACGCTGATCGCGAATACATGTAGCGCTTTTCAAAATTTCAATTAGATCAAAAGTTATTGCAATAAAAATTTTCACATTTTTTGGATATTTGGCAGGGGAGACGTCATGAACAGGGAAAAAATTTCTAACTCCTATTCCAACCAAACTCTATTTTCTGATGTAAAGTCCGACGCTGATCGCGAATACATGTAGCGCTTTTCAAAATTTCAATTAGATCAAAAGTTATTGCAATAAAAATTTTCACATTTTTTGGATATTTGGCAGGGGAGACGTCATGAACAGGGAAAAAATTTCTAACTCCTATTCCAACCAAACTCTATTTTCTGATGTAAAGTCCGACGCTGATCGCGAATACATGTAGCGCTTTTCAAAATTTCAATTAGATCAAAAGTTATTGCAATAAGAAATTTTTCACATTTTTTGGATATTTGGCAGGGGAGACGTCATGAACAGGGAAAAAATTTCTAACTCCTATTCCAACCAAACTCTATTTTTCTGATGTAAAATCCGACGCTGATCGCGAATACATGTAGCGCTTTTCAAAATTTCAATTAGATCAAAAGTTATTGCAATAAGAAATTTTTCACATTTCTTGGATATTTGGCAGGGGAGACGTCATGAACAGGCGAAAAAATTTCTAACTCCTATTCCAACCAAACTCAATTTTCTTATGTAAAGTCCGACGCTGATCACGAATACATGTAGCCTTTTAAAATTTCAATTAGATCAAAAGTTATTGCAATAAAAAATTTTCACATTTTTTGGATATTTGGCAGGGGAGACGTCATGAACAGGGAAAATTTTCTAACTCCTATTTCCAACCAAACTCTATTTTCTGATGTAAATCCGACGCTGATCGCGAATACATGTAGCGCTTTTCAAAATTTCAATTAGATCAAAAGTTAATTGCAATAAGAATTTTCACATTTTTTGGATATTTGGCAGGGGAGACGTCATGAACAGGGAAAAAATTTCTAACTCCTATTCCAACCAAACTCTATTTTCTGATGTAAAATCCGACGCTGATCGCGAATACATGTAGCGCTTTTCAAAAATTTCAATTAGATCAAAAGTTATTGCAATAAGAAATTTTCACATTTCTTGGATATTTGGCAGGGGAGACGTCATGAACACGAAAAAATTTCTAACTCCTATTCAACCAAACTCTATTTTCTGATGTAAAATCCGACGCTGATCGCGAATACATGTAGCGCTTTTCAAAATTTCAATTAGATCAAAAGTTATTGCAATAAGAAATTTTCACATTTTCTTGGATATTTGGCAGGGGAGACGTCATGAACAGGGAAAAAATTTCTAACTCCTATTCCAACCAAACTCAATTTTCTTATGTAAAATCCGACGCTGATCACGAATACATGTAGCGCTTTTCAAAATTTCAATTAGATCAAAAGTTATTGCAATAAGAATTTTCACATTTCTTGGATATTTGGCAGGGGAGACGTCATGAACACCGAAAAAATTTCTAACTCCTATTCCAACCAAACTCTATTTTCTGATGTAAAAATCCGACGCTGATCGCGAATACATGTAGCGCTTTTCAAAATTTCAATTAGATCAAAAGTTAGTGCAATAAGAATTTTTCACATTTCTTGGATATTTGGCAGGGAGACGTCATGAACACGGAAAAAATTTCTAACTCCTATTCAACCAAACTCTAATTTTCTGATGTAAAGTCCGACGCTGATCGCGAATACATGTAGCGCTTTTCAAAATTTCAATTAGATCAAAAGTTATTGCAATAAGAAATTTTCACATTTTTGGATATTTGGCAGGGGAGACGTCATGAACAGGGAAAAAATTTCTAACTCCTATTCCAACCAAACTCTAATTTCTGATGTAAAATCCGACGCTGATCGCGAATACATGTAGCGCTTTTCAAAATTTCAATTAGATCAAAAGTTATTGCAATAAAAAATTTTCACATTTTTGGATATTTGGCAGGGGAGACGTCATGAACAGGGAAAAAATTTCTAACTCCTATTCCAACCAAACTCTATTTTCTGATGTAAAATCCGACGCTGATCGCGAATACATGTAGCGCTTTTCAAAATTTCAATTAGATCAAAAGTTATTGCAATAAAAATTTTCACATTTCTTGGATATTTGGCAGGGGAGACGTCATGAACAGGGAAAAAATTTCTAACTCCTATTCCAACCAAACTCTATTTTCTGATGTAAAATCCGACGCTGATCGCGAATACATGTAGCGCTTTTCAAAATTTCAATTAGATCAAAAGTTATTGCAATAAGAAATTTTCACATTTTTTGGATATTTGGCAGGGGAGACGTCATGAACAGGGAAAAAATTTCTAACTCCTATTCCAACCAAACTCTATTTTCTGATGTAAAATCCGACGCTGATCGCGAATACATGTAGCGCTTTTCAAAATTTCAATTAGATCAAAAGTTATTGCAATAAGAAATTTTCACATTTCTTGGATATTTGGCAGGGGAGACGTCATGAACACCGAAAAAATTTCTAACTCCTATTCCAACCAAACTCTATTTTCTGATGTAAAATCCGACGCTGATCGCGAATACATGTAGCGCTTTTCAAAATTTCAATTAGATCAAAAGTTATTGCAATAAAAATTTTCACATTTTTGGATATTTGGCAGGGGAGACGTCATGAACAGGGAAAAAATTTCTAACTCCTATTCCAACCAAACTCTATTTTCTGATGTAAAATCCGACGCTGATCGCGAATACATGTAGCGCTTTTCAAAATTTCAATTAGATCAAAAGTTATTGCAATAAAAATTTTCACATTTCTTGGATATTTGGCAGGGGAGACGTCATGAACAGGGAAAAAATTTCTAACTCCTATTCCAACCAAACTCTATTTTCTGATGTAAAATCCGACGCTGATCGCGAATACATGTAGCGCTTTTCAAAATTTCAATTAGATCAAAAGTTATTGCAATAAGAAATTTTCACATTTTTTGGATATTTGGCAGGGGAGACGTCATGAACAGGAAAAAATTTCTAACTCCTATTCCAACCAAACTCTATTTTCTGATGTAAATCCGACGCTGATCGCGAATACATGTAGCGCTTTTCAAAATTTCAATTAGATCAAAAGTTATTGCAATAAGAAATTTTCACATTTTCTTGGATATTTGGCAGGGGAGACGTCATGAACAGGGAAAAAATTTCTAACTCCTATTCCAACCAAACTCTATTTTCTGATGTAAAATCCGACGCTGATCGCGAATACATGTAGCGCTTTTCAAAATTTCAATTAGATCAAAAGTTATTGCAATAAGAAATTTTCACATTTCTTGGATATTTGGCAGGGGAGACGTCATGAACACGGAAAAAATTTCTAACTCCTATTCCAACCAAACTCTATTTTCTGATGTAAAATCCGACGCTGATCGCGAATACATGTAGCGCTTTTCAAAATTTCAATTAGATCAAAAGTTATTGCAATAAGAAATTTTCACATTTTTTGGATATTTGGCAGGGGAGACGTCATGAACAGGGAAAAAATTTCTAACTCCTATTCCAACCAAACTCTATTTTCTGATGTAAATCCGACGCTGATCGCGAATACATGTAGCGCTTTTCAAAATTTCAATTAGATCAAAAGTTATTGCAATAAGAAATTTTCACATTTCTTGGATATTTGGCAGGGGAGACGTCATGAACAGCGAAAAAATTTCTAACTCCTATTCCAACCAAACTCTATTTTCTGATGTAAAATCCGACGCTGATCGCGAATACATGTAGCGCTTTTCAAAATTTCAATTAGATCAAAAGTTATTGCAATAAAAATTTTCACATTTTTTGGATATTTGGCAGGGGAGACGTCATGAACAGGGAAAAAATTTCTAACTCCTATTCCAACCAAACTCTATTTTCTGATGTAAAATCCGACGCTGATCGCGAATACATGTAGCGCTTTTCAAAATTTCAATTAGATCAAAAGTTATTGCAATAAGAAATTTTCACATTTCTTGGATATTTGGCAGGGGAGACGTCATGAACAGCGAAAAAATTTCTAACTCCTATTCCAACCAAACTCTATTTTCTGATGTAAAATCCGACGCTGATCGCGAATACATGTAGCGCTTTTCAAAATTTCAATTAGATCAAAAGTTATTGCAATAAGAAATTTTCACATTTCTTGGATATTTGGCAGGGGAGACGTCATGAACAGGGAAAAAATTTCTAACTCCTATTCCAACCAAACTCTATTTTCTGATGTAAAATCCGACGCTGATCGCGAATACATGTAGCGCTTTTCAAAATTTCAATTAGATCAAAAGTTATTGCAATAAGAAATTTTCACATTTCTTGGATATTTGGCAGGGGAGACGTCATGAACAGGGAAAAAATTTCTAACTCCTATTCCAACCAAACTCTATTTTCTGATGTAAAATCCGACGCTGATCGCGAATACATGTAGCGCTTTTCAAAATTTCAATTAGATCAAAAGTTATTGCAATAAGAAATTTTCACATTTCTTGGATATTTGGCAGGGGAGACGTCATGAACACGGAAAAAATTTCTAACTCCTATTCCAACCAAACTCTATTTTCTGATGTAAAATCCGACGCTGATCGCGAATACATGTAGCGCTTTTCAAAATTTCAATTAGATCAAAAGTTATTGCAATAAGAAATTTTCACATTTTTTGGATATTTGGCAGGGGAGACGTCATGAACACCGAAAAAATTTCTAACTCCTATTCCAACCAAACTCTATTTTCTGATGTAAATCCGACGCTGATCGCGAATACATGTAGCGCTTTTCAAAATTTCAATTAGATCAAAAGTTATTGCAATAAGAAATTTTCACATTTCTTGGATATTTGGCAGGGGAGACGTCATGAACAGGGAAAAAATTTCTAACTCCTATTCCAACCAAACTCTATTTTCTGATGTAAAATCCGACGCTGATCGCGAATACATGTAGCGCTTTTCAAAATTTCAATTAGATCAAAAGTTATTGCAATAAGAAATTTTCACATTTCTTGGATATTTGGCAGGGGAGACGTCATGAACACCGAAAAAATTTCTAACTCCTATTCCAACCAAACTCTATTTTCTGATGTAAAATCCGACGCTGATCGCGAATACATGTAGCGCTTTTCAAAATTTCAATTAGATCAAAAGTTATTGCAATAAAAATTTTCACATTTCTTGGATATTTGGCAGGGGAGACGTCATGAACAGGGAAAAAATTTCTAACTCCTATTCCAACCAAACTCTATTTTCTGATGTAAAATCCGACGCTGATCGCGAATACATGTAGCGCTTTTCAAAATTTCAATTAGATCAAAAGTTATTGCAATAAGAAATTTTCACATTTCTTGGATATTTGGCAGGGGAGACGTCATGAACAGGGAAAAAATTTCTAACTCCTATTCCAACCAAACTCTATTTTCTGATGTAAAATCCGACGCTGATCGCGAATACATGTAGCGCTTTTCAAAATTTCAATTAGATCAAAAGTTATTGCAATAAGAAATTTTCACATTTCTTGGATATTTGGCAGGGGAGACGTCATGAACAGGGAAAAAATTTCTAACTCCTATTCCAACCAAACTCTATTTTCTGATGTAAAATCCGACGCTGATCGCGAATACATGTAGCGCTTTTCAAAATTTCAATTAGATCAAAAGTTATTGCAATAAGAAATTTTCACATTTCTTGGATATTTGGCAGGGGAGACGTCATGAACAGCGAAAAAATTTCTAACTCCTATTCCAACCAAACTCTATTTTCTGATGTAAAATCCGACGCTGATCGCGAATACATGTAGCGCTTTTCAAAATTTCAATTAGATCAAAAGTTATTGCAATAAGAAATTTTCACATTTCTTGGATATTTGGCAGGGGAGACGTCATGAACACCGAAAAAATTTCTAACTCCTATTCCAACCAAACTCTATTTTCTGATGTAAAATCCGACGCTGATCGCGAATACATGTAGCGCTTTTCAAAATTTCAATTAGATCAAAAGTTATTGCAATAAGAAATTTTCACATTTTTGGATATTTGGCAGGGGAGACGTCATGAACACCGAAAAAATTTCTAACTCCTATTCCAACCAAACTCTATTTTCTGATGTAAAATCCGACGCTGATCGCGAATACATGTAGCGCTTTTCAAAATTTCAATTAGATCAAAAGTTATTGCAATAAGAAATTTTCACATTTCTTGGATATTTGGCAGGGGAGACGTCATGAACACCGAAAAAATTTCTAACTCCTATTCCAACCAAACTCTATTTTCTGATGTAAAATCCGACGCTGATCGCGAATACATGTAGCGCTTTTCAAAATTTCAATTAGATCAAAAGTTATTGCAATAAGAAATTTTCACATTTCTTGGATATTTGGCAGGGGAGACGTCATGAACACCGAAAAAATTTCTAACTCCTATTCCAACCAAACTCTATTTTCTGATGTAAAATCCGACGCTGATCGCGAATACATGTAGCGCTTTTCAAAATTTCAATTAGATCAAAAGTTATTGCAATAAGAAATTTTCACATTTCTTGGATATTTGGCAGGGGAGACGTCATGAACACCGAAAAAATTTCTAACTCCTATTCCAACCAAACTCTATTTTCTGATGTAAAATCCGACGCTGATCGCGAATACATGTAGCGCTTTTCAAAATTTCAATTAGATCAAAAGTTATTGCAATAAGAAATTTTCACATTTCTTGGATATTTGGCAGGGGAGACGTCATGAACACGGAAAAAATTTCTAACTCCTATTCCAACCAAACTCTATTTTCTGATGTAAAATCCGACGCTGATCGCGAATACATGTAGCGCTTTTCAAAATTTCAATTAGATCAAAAGTTATTGCAATAAGAAATTTTCACATTTCTTGGATATTTGGCAGGGGAGACGTCATGAACACCGAAAAAATTTCTAACTCCTATTCCAACCAAACTCTATTTTCTGATGTAAAATCCGACGCTGATCGCGAATACATGTAGCGCTTTTCAAAATTTCAATTAGATCAAAAGTTATTGCAATAAGAAATTTTCACATTTCTTGGATATTTGGCAGGGGAGACGTCATGAACACCGAAAAAATTTCTAACTCCTATTCCAACCAAACTCTATTTTCTGATGTAAAATCCGACGCTGATCGCGAATACATGTAGCGCTTTTCAAAATTTCAATTAGATCAAAAGTTATTGCAATAAGAAATTTTCACATTTCTTGGATATTTGGCAGGGGAGACGTCATGAACACCGAAAAAATTTCTAACTCCTATTCCAACCAAACTCTATTTTCTGATGTAAAATCCGACGCTGATCGCGAATACATGTAGCGCTTTTCAAAATTTCAATTAGATCAAAAGTTATTGCAATAAGAAATTTTCACATTTCTTGGATATTTGGCAGGGGAGACGTCATGAACACCGAAAAAATTTCTAACTCCTATTCCAACCAAACTCTATTTTCTGATGTAAAATCCGACGCTGATCGCGAATACATGTAGCGCTTTTCAAAATTTCAATTAGATCAAAAGTTATTGCAATAAGAAATTTTCACATTTCTTGGATATTTGGCAGGGGAGACGTCATGAACACGGAAAAAATTTCTAACTCCTATTCCAACCAAACTCTATTTTCTGATGTAAAATCCGACGCTGATCGCGAATACATGTAGCGCTTTTCAAAATTTCAATTAGATCAAAAGTTATTGCAATAAGAAATTTTCACATTTCTTGGATATTTGGCAGGGGAGACGTCATGAACACCGAAAAAATTTCTAACTCCTATTCCAACCAAACTCTATTTTCTGATGTAAAATCCGACGCTGATCGCGAATACATGTAGCGCTTTTCAAAATTTCAATTAGATCAAAAGTTATTGCAATAAGAAATTTTCACATTTCTTGGATATTTGGCAGGGGAGACGTCATGAACACCGAAAAAATTTCTAACTCCTATTCCAACCAAACTCTATTTTCTGATGTAAAATCCGACGCTGATCGCGAATACATGTAGCGCTTTTCAAAATTTCAATTAGATCAAAAGTTATTGCAATAAGAAATTTTCACATTTCTTGGATATTTGGCAGGGGAGACGTCATGAACACCGAAAAAATTTCTAACTCCTATTCCAACCAAACTCTATTTTCTGATGTAAAATCCGACGCTGATCGCGAATACATGTAGCGCTTTTCAAAATTTCAATTAGATCAAAAGTTATTGCAATAAGAAATTTTCACATTTCTTGGATATTTGGCAGGGGAGACGTCATGAACACCGAAAAAATTTCTAACTCCTATTCCAACCAAACTCTATTTTCTGATGTAAAATCCGACGCTGATCGCGAATACATGTAGCGCTTTTCAAAATTTCAATTAGATCAAAAGTTATTGCAATAAGAAATTTTCACATTTCTTGGATATTTGGCAGGGGAGACGTCATGAACACCGAAAAAATTTCTAACTCCTATTCCAACCAAACTCTATTTTCTGATGTAAAATCCGACGCTGATCGCGAATACATGTAGCGCTTTTCAAAATTTCAATTAGATCAAAAGTTATTGCAATAAGAAATTTTCACATTTCTTGGATATTTGGCAGGGGAGACGTCATGAACACCGAAAAAATTTCTAACTCCTATTCCAACCAAACTCTATTTTCTGATGTAAAATCCGACGCTGATCGCGAATACATGTAGCGCTTTTCAAAATTTCAATTAGATCAAAAGTTATTGCAATAAGAAATTTTCACATTTCTTGGATATTTGGCAGGGGAGACGTCATGAACACCGAAAAAATTTCTAACTCCTATTCCAACCAAACTCTATTTTCTGATGTAAAATCCGACGCTGATCGCGAATACATGTAGCGCTTTTCAAAATTTCAATTAGATCAAAAGTTATTGCAATAAGAAATTTTCACATTTCTTGGATATTTGGCAGGGGAGACGTCATGAACACCGAAAAAATTTCTAACTCCTATTCCAACCAAACTCTATTTTCTGATGTAAAATCCGACGCTGATCGCGAATACATGTAGCGCTTTTCAAAATTTCAATTAGATCAAAAGTTATTGCAATAAGAAATTTTCACATTTCTTGGATATTTGGCAGGGGAGACGTCATGAACACCGAAAAAATTTCTAACTCCTATTCCAACCAAACTCTATTTTCTGATGTAAAATCCGACGCTGATCGCGAATACATGTAGCGCTTTTCAAAATTTCAATTAGATCAAAAGTTATTGCAATAAGAAATTTTCACATTTCTTGGATATTTGGCAGGGGAGACGTCATGAACACCGAAAAAATTTCTAACTCCTATTCCAACCAAACTCTATTTTCTGATGTAAAATCCGACGCTGATCGCGAATACATGTAGCGCTTTTCAAAATTTCAATTAGATCAAAAGTTATTGCAATAAGAAATTTTCACATTTCTTGGATATTTGGCAGGGGAGACGTCATGAACACCGAAAAAATTTCTAACTCCTATTCCAACCAAACTCTATTTTCTGATGTAAAATCCGACGCTGATCGCGAATACATGTAGCGCTTTTCAAAATTTCAATTAGATCAAAAGTTATTGCAATAAGAAATTTTCACATTTCTTGGATATTTGGCAGGGGAGACGTCATGAACACCGAAAAAATTTCTAACTCCTATTCCAACCAAACTCTATTTTCTGATGTAAAATCCGACGCTGATCGCGAATACATGTAGCGCTTTTCAAAATTTCAATTAGATCAAAAGTTATTGCAATAAGAAATTTTCACATTTCTTGGATATTTGGCAGGGGAGACGTCATGAACACCGAAAAAATTTCTAACTCCTATTCCAACCAAACTCTATTTTCTGATGTAAAATCCGACGCTGATCGCGAATACATGTAGCGCTTTTCAAAATTTCAATTAGATCAAAAGTTATTGCAATAAGAAATTTTCACATTTCTTGGATATTTGGCAGGGGAGACGTCATGAACACCGAAAAAATTTCTAACTCCTATTCCAACCAAACTCTATTTTCTGATGTAAAATCCGACGCTGATCGCGAATACATGTAGCGCTTTTCAAAATTTCAATTAGATCAAAAGTTATTGCAATAAGAAATTTTCACATTTCTTGGATATTTGGCAGGGGAGACGTCATGAACACCGAAAAAATTTCTAACTCCTATTCCAACCAAACTCTATTTTCTGATGTAAAATCCGACGCTGATCGCGAATACATGTAGCGCTTTTCAAAATTTCAATTAGATCAAAAGTTATTGCAATAAGAAATTTTCACATTTCTTGGATATTTGGCAGGGGAGACGTCATGAACACCGAAAAAATTTCTAACTCCTATTCCAACCAAACTCTATTTTCTGATGTAAAATCCGACGCTGATCGCGAATACATGTAGCGCTTTTCAAAATTTCAATTAGATCAAAAGTTATTGCAATAAGAAATTTTCACATTTCTTGGATATTTGGCAGGGGAGACGTCATGAACACCGAAAAAATTTCTAACTCCTATTCCAACCAAACTCTATTTTCTGATGTAAAATCCGACGCTGATCGCGAATACATGTAGCGCTTTTCAAAATTTCAATTAGATCAAAAGTTATTGCAATAAGAAATTTTCACATTTCTTGGATATTTGGCAGGGGAGACGTCATGAACACCGAAAAAATTTCTAACTCCTATTCCAACCAAACTCTATTTTCTGATGTAAAATCCGACGCTGATCGCGAATACATGTAGCGCTTTTCAAAATTTCAATTAGATCAAAAGTTATTGCAATAAGAAATTTTCACATTTCTTGGATATTTGGCAGGGGAGACGTCATGAACACCGAAAAAATTTCTAACTCCTATTCCAACCAAACTCTATTTTCTGATGTAAAATCCGACGCTGATCGCGAATACATGTAGCGCTTTTCAAAATTTCAATTAGATCAAAAGTTATTGCAATAAGAAATTTTCACATTTCTTGGATATTTGGCAGGGGAGACGTCATGAACACCGAAAAAATTTCTAACTCCTATTCCAACCAAACTCTATTTTCTGATGTAAAATCCGACGCTGATCGCGAATACATGTAGCGCTTTTCAAAATTTCAATTAGATCAAAAGTTATTGCAATAAGAAATTTTCACATTTCTTGGATATTTGGCAGGGGAGACGTCATGAACACCGAAAAAATTTCTAACTCCTATTCCAACCAAACTCTATTTTCTGATGTAAAATCCGACGCTGATCGCGAATACATGTAGCGCTTTTCAAAATTTCAATTAGATCAAAAGTTATTGCAATAAGAAATTTTCACATTTCTTGGATATTTGGCAGGGGAGACGTCATGAACACCGAAAAAATTTCTAACTCCTATTCCAACCAAACTCTATTTTCTGATGTAAAATCCGACGCTGATCGCGAATACATGTAGCGCTTTTCAAAATTTCAATTAGATCAAAAGTTATTGCAATAAGAAATTTTCACATTTCTTGGATATTTGGCAGGGGAGACGTCATGAACACCGAAAAAATTTCTAACTCCTATTCCAACCAAACTCTATTTTCTGATGTAAAATCCGACGCTGATCGCGAATACATGTAGCGCTTTTCAAAATTTCAATTAGATCAAAAGTTATTGCAATAAGAAATTTTCACATTTCTTGGATATTTGGCAGGGGAGACGTCATGAACACCGAAAAAATTTCTAACTCCTATTCCAACCAAACTCTATTTTCTGATGTAAAATCCGACGCTGATCGCGAATACATGTAGCGCTTTTCAAAATTTCAATTAGATCAAAAGTTATTGCAATAAGAAATTTTCACATTTCTTGGATATTTGGCAGGGGAGACGTCATGAACACCGAAAAAATTTCTAACTCCTATTCCAACCAAACTCTATTTTCTGATGTAAAATCCGACGCTGATCGCGAATACATGTAGCGCTTTTCAAAATTTCAATTAGATCAAAAGTTATTGCAATAAGAAATTTTCACATTTCTTGGATATTTGGCAGGGGAGACGTCATGAACACCGAAAAAATTTCTAACTCCTATTCCAACCAAACTCTATTTTCTGATGTAAAATCCGACGCTGATCGCGAATACATGTAGCGCTTTTCAAAATTTCAATTAGATCAAAAGTTATTGCAATAAAAATTTTCACATTTCTTGGATATTTGGCAGGGGAGACGTCATGAACACCGAAAAAATTTCTAACTCCTATTCCAACCAAACTCTATTTTCTGATGTAAAATCCGACGCTGATCGCGAATACATGTAGCGCTTTTCAAAATTTCAATTAGATCAAAAGTTATTGCAATAAGAAATTTTCACATTTCTTGGATATTTGGCAGGGGAGACGTCATGAACACCGAAAAAATTTCTAACTCCTATTCCAACCAAACTCTATTTTCTGATGTAAAATCCGACGCTGATCGCGAATACATGTAGCGCTTTTCAAAATTTCAATTAGATCAAAAGTTATTGCAATAAGAAATTTTCACATTTCTTGGATATTTGGCAGGGGAGACGTCATGAACACCGAAAAAATTTCTAACTCCTATTCCAACCAAACTCTATTTTCTGATGTAAAATCCGACGCTGATCGCGAATACATGTAGCGCTTTTCAAAATTTCAATTAGATCAAAAGTTATTGCAATAAGAAATTTTCACATTTCTTGGATATTTGGCAGGGGAGACGTCATGAACACCGAAAAAATTTCTAACTCCTATTCCAACCAAACTCTATTTTCTGATGTAAAATCCGACGCTGATCGCGAATACATGTAGCGCTTTTCAAAATTTCAATTAGATCAAAAGTTATTGCAATAAGAAATTTTCACATTTCTTGGATATTTGGCAGGGGAGACGTCATGAACACCGAAAAAATTTCTAACTCCTATTCCAACCAAACTCTATTTTCTGATGTAAAATCCGACGCTGATCGCGAATACATGTAGCGCTTTTCAAAATTTCAATTAGATCAAAAGTTATTGCAATAAGAAATTTTCACATTTCTTGGATATTTGGCAGGGGAGACGTCATGAACACGGAAAAAATTTCTAACTCCTATTCCAACCAAACTCTATTTTCTGATGTAAAATCCGACGCTGATCGCGAATACATGTAGCGCTTTTCAAAATTTCAATTAGATCAAAAGTTATTGCAATAAGAAATTTTCACATTTCTTGGATATTTGGCAGGGGAGACGTCATGAACACCGAAAAAATTTCTAACTCCTATTCCAACCAAACTCTATTTTCTGATGTAAATCCGACGCTGATCACGAATACATGTAGCGCTTTTCAAAATTTCAATTAGATCAAAAGTTATTGCAATAAAAATTTTCACATTTTTTGGATATTTGGCAGGGGAGACGTCATGAACAGGGAAAAAATTTCTAACTCCTATTCCAACCAAACTCTATTTTCTGATGTAAAATCCGACGCTGATCGCGAATACATGTAGCGCTTTTCAAAATTTCAATTAGATCAAAAGTTATTGCAATAAGAAATTTTCACATTTCTTGGATATTTGGCAGGGGAGACGTCATGAACACCGAAAAAATTTCTAACTCCTATTCCAACCAAACTCTATTTTCTGATGTAAAATCCGACGCTGATCGCGAATACATGTAGCGCTTTTCAAAATTTCAATTAGATCAAAAGTTATTGCAATAAAAATTTTCACATTTTTTGGATATTTGGCAGGGGAGACGTCATGAACAGGGAAAAAAATTTCTAACTCCTATTCCAACCAAACTCTATTTTCTGATGTAAAATCCGACGCTGATCGCGAATACATGTAGCGCTTTTCAAAATTTCAATTAGATCAAAAGTTATTGCAATAAGAATTTTCACATTTCTTGGATATTTGGCAGGGGAGACGTCATGAACAGAAAAAATTT
>BMAO01025306.1:0-67347 GCA_019973975.1 Trichonephila clavata
TACAATAAATTATTATTATTAATATTATTTTTACATTTCATTGCGATTTTCATTGCACATTAGATACTTGCCATACTTATAAATCCTGATATTTCATTTATTTTCACTCCTGGTGATAAGAATGTGTGCGTAATGTACAAATCGTGTGATTTTTTTTTATCTTACCAAAAAATCAACGCTACTTCAAGATGCAGAGAAATCTCTGAAGGAATAATTATATTCAGCGATTTCACAGCTGCCCTTCAAGCTATTCAAAAAGGAGAGTCAGTGCTTGTCCTGAACATACACAATGTTCTGCACAAAATTCTTAGGTTGCATCATGCAATGGGAACCAGCCCATGTTGGAATTGACGAAAACGAGACCGCTGATGCCTTAGCTAAAGAAGCAAGAGAACTATATATATTAACTACCTTTTGCAGTCACAAAGTCTAGATTCAAAGACAAAACTGGAAATTTAAATACCAAATTTCTGAGCTACTCATCACAAATAGGATTTTAGCGAATCAGGACACGCCACCTGAAATAGATGAAAATCAATAAAGAGGAAACAAGAACGTACCTGCAATGTAGAAACTGCCCTGTCACAGAACTGACCACCTGTTCTCCTGTCCTGCATTCTGGTCATCTTACAGGGAATTAGTGAATGTCCTTAGGACCATCTGTATTCGGACAACTGTCTGGACATTGCCGACGTGGTATATAAGACATTCGGTTTATATGAAAATAACTTTCCATAACACGACAACCATCCATCAACACTAGCTACTTATCACAATACGTAGTGTTTGATTCAAAGTCCAAATCTTGCCTTATACTTCTCGACATAAAATGTGCGTTAAGTTGCTTGTTAGCATTCAAACGTATATATATACGAATTAAAACAGAAATAAATAAAAATGAAACAATTTTAGTTTTATAAAATGAATTAATGACATGAGCCTTTCAGAAGTACGGGACATCATGCACTTGCACCGTTCAGAACCACATCAGGCCAGTCTTTTACATGAAAGAATTCTATTATATATATATATTAATTGTAATTTCATAAACTAAGGTGATTTATTCTGTGAGCATATTAATGTAGCAACTCATAAATCTCAAATTTAATATTTCAGAATGATTAGTCTTAATATTCTCGTCGACACTTTAATGTAATCATTGATATACATGCTATTAAAATAGTATTGACGTAAACCTTCGTAAATCTTTTTTTTTTAACAAGATTCAGTTAAACTAAAAATTATTAATAATGGTTAGAAATAGTCAGCATTGATAGATTCCAATGTAAAGTCAAAAATTCCGAGAGGTTGGCAAATTTGAGTTTTCTTATTATTTTCCAGCTAGGTCTGTAAATGCTCGAAAATATTCTGCATGATTTCTACGTTTCTAAGTGTTATCTAGTTATTTACACGAATGAAAGGAAAATGGCTCCGTGGGTAAAACCCATAATTATTAAAATTCACTTTCTGACAGCTATGAAAATGGTAATTTGGTGAAGCAGATTTCTATGATATAATGCTGAAAATAAAAAAGCAACAACATACATTTATTCTTTTTTTATTTTCTCCCTTTTGAAGCCCATAGAAACTTGAGCTTACAATTTTAGCAGTTACAATTCAAAAAGATTTTATTGAAGAAATTATATAAAGTTTGAAATGTTTTCTCATTGACAAAATTTCCTTATTCTAAGAAACCTAATTGATCATATATTTCACTCAAGTCAGTTGAAAAAATCACGTTATTGTAAAATAATCGTAAAATTATCGCTCTTGTAGAAACAATTTCAATGGACATTTCCGGAATCACTAATAAAGTGTATGTTTCTTAAGTTTTTAGAACTTTGAAGCTGTAAATATCTGACAGTTATTCCGAGTATTTTTAATAGCCGTGTATCTATTTTTTTTATATTTCCCTTTCATGATATTTGGAAGGTTTTCTAATGAATAAGAATATTGAACTCAGTGGCACAACAGCCCATGAGGGCCAACGCCTTTGTGCCTATCTCAGCTTTGGTGACCTTAGGCGCTGGAGTACGTGAGCAGATGTTTCAATCAAGCGGTCAGTCTGAAAATTTTTAAAAAAATGAACCTTTCCTCTTCCCCCTCCCCTTTCAAAAACGAGCTATAATCTTTCGTTATTTGCTGAGCATTATGGGATAAACTTTAACAACCTTTAAGTTTAGCCTAACTGAAATTCCGTAAAGCAAGAAGACGGAACATATAACGTACAGTATGTGTACGTACAAAGATATATATTAAAATTGGGAAAAATTACAGATATTTTGCAATTGATTTAAGAAATGTTTCGAATTCAAAATTTTACACTACTATAAAATAAGCGTTCTGAAATTCAGAACGTGCGATCATCATCGTTCAATAGGCTTACTGGAGCAAAAAATTCGCCCCATATGTCGATCTAGTGTTGATCCGGAAAGTAACATATGGATCACTTTCGTTAGATGAGTACACCGATTTAAACAAAGAAATCACGCAAATGCCTCTATTATGAAATGGTCAACCAACCTTAACCGCTGTGATCGCAAAAGCTTAGCATGACACCGAGTTGCAATTTAGACAACAAATAAAAATATAGAGACGGTTTTTTCAAAAGAAACAAACAAAAACGTTTCGAAGGATACCTGCTGTTTCGATATTTTTAGGAGAGAGTTATTGTTTTTTTTTTGTGAAAGAGGAGAAAAGTAAATACGTATTATATTCCCAGTGACATATGGCTCATTTAATTAATTAATAATGGAGCTACGGATCAAAAATTGCGCGTAAAGTAAAACAAGATTACTTCAAAAATTTATTTTCACTAAAATCGTACCTATTTCGTTAGAATATAGTACTTTCAATTTCGCATTTTTACTTCTTTCACGTGTGGTGCAATTAAAATCATACCGTCATGTTTATTAAAATGTTTTCTATTGTTTTATTCAACAGTCTCGTTTTATAAGACTGAAATAGTGTTGTTGGGTTTCCATCTCTCTATTTAACTTAAACATCGTCAATAGCGATCCTTAAGGTTAGGTGATCCTCCATTTTGAATTCGTTAACATAATGTTAATCCTATGGAATGTTTTCTTTTCTCTTCAAAGCTAAACTAGAGCCTTGATTTAAATACAATAAGATACAGCAGAAATATTTGTAATAATGTCATTTGTAATAATTCATTCGTAGGTTTTCAGATAAAAATGTTTCAAATTTTCGCAAAAAAACTTAATTTTAAAGAAACTTTAGTTTTTTTTTTTTAATCTTTCGGATTCACTTCATTGGATTCAAATAAATATTACTATGTATGTACATATCGGAGTGGAGTAACATTTCCATTAGATTAAAACCGTGCTAGTCGAGAGACCATGGTAGCGAACCCGTGACCGGTGTTTGTCGAGTCCCGAGTACAAAACCTAGTGCCACTGAAGACCAGGGCGTAGCTACCACCGTATCAATGTTAAGGTGCCCCAAAACGTGTAACTACAGTCTCACTGACAGGATGCTCATATCTAAAAAAGCAACCTGAATGAATTTTGATTCAGAGCTCACTGCATCAGAGAGCAACATAATTTAAAATCAACTTAAATCAAATCATAAGCATTCATCAAAGATTCAAATTCCATTAAAAGCATGAATTCAAAATGGATGACAAGAGTGTTAAAGATGTTTTAATTACACAAAATTTATACATGCATTAATCTCGAACATTGAGCTATTTGTGTTTGCAAATTGAGTCATATTAAGTTATTTATATATAAAGTGAGTCTTTTTTTTAAAATGAGTAAAAATAATAAAAGTACTAAAATTATTTAAATTATATAAAAATATTAATATCTTTAAATATAAATGGTTAAAATAATAATAGTTAAAAATAGTTCAATTAAAATAATAATAGTTAAAAATAGTTCAATTAAAATAACAATTATAATTTAAAGAGAAATGTGATTATTATACAATTGGTAAGTATCTTGTATCCACATGGTTCAACACTAAATAGGCTTTGATGTGCAGCTATTTATTAAGGTATGTATTTTGAAAATTTTTCAGTTCCATTAATTTCGTCTTTAACTTCTTACAAGGGGTTGCTCTTTCTTTTTTATAAAAGATCTTGGTATATAAAATTTTAACATTACAACTTTTTTTTAAAAATTATTTCGACTCAGTATTTTACTTTTAAGGTATCCGACAACTTGCCACAAAATTTTTTGGGAAAAAAATGAAGATATGGGGATTTTTTTTGTAGTTTTTAGATTTGTTTAGTACATTTTAAGAAAAATATGGTAAAATTAAGAAGAAAAAAAGAAATTATTATAACTAAAATGGGAAAAATTGGGTAAAAATTGACAAAAATAACATGAACGTGGTTCATTCTGTACCAAAAGTTTATGAATAAATTTTAATTTTTTGATTCGATGTATTGCTATATTATTCATTTTTGAAATGACCTTCAGGATAAGAGATATTTTAATTTTTACAAAAACTAGAGCCCTTTATCTTAGTTATTATATGAAATTGCATAAAGAAAACAATGATTATATTAACATAAGGAACTGTAAATTTTGTAATAAAACAGTGACTGATATATCTGAAAGTTAAAACACTTCTACTATTTTACAGAACATAAACAAAAAATTTAATTATTTCAGTTCAAAACTTTTTTAGCAATCGCTGTCCCCGTTTCAGAAGTTCCAAAAAAAAGCATATTTCGAGTAAAACGTGTTTTAAAGTATGATATTTTGCTTAAGGTAGTAGCATCTGCTTTTACTAAAACATTTGCAGTTGTTGTTCTAGTGAACAGAAAATAATGAGCTTGGTATTTTTCATAAAGCTAATAAGATGGCCTATAAAATAAAATCATTAAAAAAAGGCAATTTTTTGGCAAATTTCACAATTTTAGGGTAGTCGGATACCTTAAATCGGAAAATAAATATGTTGGAAATTGGATGTTACGAATTACCACCTATATAAAATTTACACCTAAGAGGAAATCTGTCATTTCCTCTTAGAAACCATTATTCTCTGTCATTTTTTTAAAATTATTGTTCTTAAATATTATCGAAATTTTTGAGAGAGAGACTCCAAAGTAACATTAATTAAATAGAAAGTCAAATAGAACTGCAATTTTATACGTGTAGAATTAAATCTGTACTGAGCCTAACTGAACGTGGAGTACATTTTCAGACAGAAAATTTTCTTATTTTTCATTAAAATTTCGAGCAATGTTATTCATATATAGCTCTGTTTACAATGTAGCGGACGAAAAATGCGAAACACATTTTACGTCAGAAAAAATTGGTCAAATCAGATAAAAATGATTCGTATGATAAAATATGCTGCTTTCTATAGAATAGCGAAGTCAGAATATAATATTAATGTTGGAATGCCATTTCTGCTGAAAAAATATTCCAAATCGTAGCTCTGTTCTCTGTAACGTTACACAAAAAAAGAGTCTTGACACTTTTATCTTACAAATTAAATTTTTATAAAGCATTTAGATCTCAAGTTAAATACCACTCAATCACTACTATTCGAAAAATTTTCATCTCTATTACCAAACATTCTAAACTTTTTACTCTCTCTTTTTAAAAACGAGTATCAATCGTTTTTTAACTATCCTTCAACATTACAAATCTGTACCAAAGTAGAACATATGGGCCAACCAGATAATACCAAATTGGTTTCCCCCCCCCCCTCCTCACGACTGCGCTTGCGTAGAGAGGAAAACCAATTATAGGCGGGAGCCAGACAGGGAAGAGTGGATGCAAAAACTGTAAGATGTTTCAGTGTTTACGAGCGGTGTGTTGCTTCCCTCCCTCTCAGGTACTTGTCGCGCGTGTCGCATCTGTCGCTTTCGGATGATTTGGTATGGAATAGGATTTGCGGGTGGTAAGGAACTTTAGACGTGTTTGAAATAAGGAGAGAAAATATGAGCAGTAGAAAAAGGAAATAGGAAATGAACGAAGTGGGGTAAAGTAAAATTTTGGAAAAGTGCCCCTATTCTCTATTATTTATTATAAGACGGTATCGTACACAGACCTCTCTTATGGAGGGGGGGGGATTGCATACTAAAAAAACACAAATTAAAGTGCTGAGGGGTAATTTCTGTTGTAAAAAATAAAAATTTGTTGTCTATGGCTAAGTGAGTCCCCCCCCCCCCCTTGATTACATTATTGTCCTAATAGTATGGCACAGTTAGTCTTCCAGGAAATTTTTCTTCGAAATATAATTATTGTTTTTAATCATTCCGAATATCATCTTTCACATTTGTAATTTCTTGGTGATATATAAACATGATAATATTATAATACCCACACAAATTAAGGATGATTTAGTGCAGTAATAAAATCCGTTAAAGAACAATTAGAATACATTAAAATAGATATATAAAAAAGAAAGTTGATATTAAAACGTTAACGGTGTCTTCGCCAAATGTACGAGGGAAGTGACAGTTTTTTTAATGTCGCACTATAAAACTGAGCGATGACTATTAACGACGCACCTCATAATTTTGAGCCATTATCAAGTGACGAGTATGACACCTGAGTAGCACTCCATCTTCTGACTTCCACCACTCCAACGGAGACGCTGAGCTTGAGGATTAACGTGCAGCGACCTCTACACGGCGAGTCTTCAGTGTACAGCCTCGAGCTCCGACACGTACATAGACCATCTTGACCACTAGCTACCCTCCACTCAAACGTACGAGAACTAAACACAAAACACGTTTTCAGATAGAAAAATGTCGCGATTTTCATGAAATTTCCATATTTGATTCATACATTTTTATAATGTGCATTTTTTAAGTTTCAAAATATTCTATTAATAATTAGTGTTTTTTTTAACATACGTGAAGAAATGGCTTTTATTACGGGTATAAGGAGAAAAATGCGAAACTCACATTTTATACTAGAAAAAAAAGATCTACTCAGATAAAAATGGGTTGTGTGATAAAATATGCTGCTCTCTATATGATAAAGAAACTAGAATATATATATATATATATATATATATATATGATATTAATGTTTGAGTTTTTTTATATCTGAAAAAATATTCAAACTTTGGGTTCAACCATTTAACGTTAAGCGAAGGCAGCCTTAAGCATGCTGTATTTTTTCATTATTCTCTATTAACAAGCACTATTTCCTACAGGTGCACTTGCCTTTTTAGTTATTAAGTGAAGGTCCTGAACCTTTTACCCCATGTATATTTCTGTATATTATGTATGAAATAAATTATAAAGTAAGCTATTTAATTATATTGAAAAATAATTAACAATAAAAATAAAACATCAACAAATGTGTTTCTTTATAAGCATATCAAATAAGGCACAATTAACGGTTCATTTTCTAAATTAGGAACCGAATACTGTTTAAATGCGCTTAAGATATGCATTTAAGTATTATTGTTAAATTTAGCGTAAAATATTATTTATCTTAAAAAACACGTTAGAATGAAGATTATTGCTATTTGTTTGAATAAGAATATTGAAATG
The DNA here is from genome assembly GCA_019973975.1 of Trichonephila clavata. Lineage (NCBI taxonomy): Eukaryota > Metazoa > Arthropoda > Arachnida > Araneae > Nephilidae > Trichonephila > Trichonephila clavata. The sequence continues at coordinate 7,490 of BMAO01025306.1, forward strand.
CAGTTTCTTTGACAATGGATACTATTGCTACAGTTGAAAATTGTAGCGTACAATTTAATGAGAAGAAAATCTGAGAGATCCAGTAAGTTACATATAAAGATAAGCTCAGTATCAGTTAATCTTTTTCGCAAAGATATTATAAAAGACAATTTTAATTAAGTGCACCAAGATAATTGTTAAATTTTTTTAATTAAATAATTTTAAAACTAGATTAAAGTAGAAAAATTATATATTAAAAGTATTAAAATCTCTTTCGTAAATGAACGTACTTATATATAACTTTTTATAATAAATAATCTACCAAATTTCTTTTTTTATATAAGATATATATTATAAGAGTTCTAATAAAGTAGGTATTCAACAAAAGTAATACAATAAAATATTACTTAATATTCGTCATTCTCAAATTTTAAATCATTCCTCCATTCTCAGAGCATTATCAATCGAGCCTTTCAATAAACAATAATTTCTCTGAAAGTAAATAACACTTAAAGCAAAAGTCAGTCCAAAAAAAACTCGACTATCTAAAGATATCTTAGAAAAAAATCAAAGCTATATCTTCTTTTTATGTTAAATTAAAAACATCATGATTCCTCGAAAAGAGATTTAACCGAAAATGAAGCCCTAGCATTATTTTCAGGAGGCTCGCAATGTAAGCCATAACCCCAAAAATATGCCCTGGTTAATACTATCATCTAAAAGGCATCTGACAGATATAGCTGCAATACATTACAATCTTCAATATTCAGTATGACGTGTGTTGCTACGGAAAATTAGCATTTGACTGAATAATTGAAGCAAATAATATATTAATCTTCAGATAAAAGATCAAAGGATACCCCTTCCATTTTATAAAAAGAAACCTTGGAAGATTCCAGTAGTTCTATTGAATACAAATAGATAAGCGTGAAAGACTCCAGGAATAAGAAACTTACAGCTTTCTGCAAAAAAAAAAAGCTGAAGCTTTTTGAACAGTTTGAAGACAATGGCCAGTGTAAGTAAACCTCAATAGTTGAATGAAATGTTGCGAAGCGTAATTATATATCAGATCTTATAGCATTTAGTACTTCTTGAACTGTTAGACGTCATCTAGGAAAGACAGCAGATAGAAGAAAAAGAGATTGGCTATCTCACAGTCATTTTTCAAGCATTAATCCTTGCAGTGGAACCTTAGTTATATTCCTCGGTGGTGAGAGAGTGTTTATTAACGTGATACTATAAAACAACATGAGAGCTATTGGCAACGGACCTCATGATTTTGAACCTCAGTCAAGCATTGAGAATAACACCTGAGTTGACACCCCCTTCTCCGAAATTCCACATCATGCCAACAGGAGGAATTTGAGCTACGACTGATATAACGTGCATCGGCTACTCTACATGGAGAATCTACAATGACACCACGGCTCGAACTCATGCCTCTCCGACCACGAATCCGTGTCCATAACGACTAGGCTACCATGGCCGTATTACTCCGCAGAAAATTTAAAAGCCTTGCAACATTGAAGGCATGATTTCCTTCTGCATTGTTTGCTGTGATGAGTTTACAACGTTTCAGAAAAAGACGACATGACTGCATTTGAATGATTGTAAATTCTTACACATGGATTTGTAAATAAATCCGATTCTTGAACACAAATAAAATGTCAATTATTGTACATAAAATATACCTTTAAAATAAAATTCAAAGCGTCCTTTGCAGCAACAATTAATAAAAGGCTTATTTTGAGGGGGGAAATGGGATATACATATGAAAAAACATAAGGACAAGTGCTAATTTACATGGTGAACAGAATACAATGTTGAATGTAGTTTATTTACTTTGATAACCAAAAATAGTTAGCTTACAAGGTTAGCACTAGACAGTTTCTAGAACTCTCATCCTAATTATAAGTTATTTGGGGCAGAAAAATTGATCAAAGTGTTCAACGTAGGCAGTGGTGTAACGGAGAATACTAGGGAGCCCCTGCCAAGTCGGGTTTTGAGACCCCAGCTGGATCTTACAAAGTATCGCAGGACCATAATATAACATAGACTTTGGACCCCATAGAGTCTTGACCCCCCCCTCCATAATGGGGGGTCTACGTTACGCCACTGAATGTAGGCATCCATATGATATAGAATATATATATTTGTTCACGTTAAATCAATGAACTACTGTACCTAATTATAAATTACAAAGGATTTTAGATAGAAGAAAACCATTTTTGATGAGGTTTCAACAACAAACTGTAGAAGACTTTTATCGGATTATTAATAAAACAAAAACTATTTGACGTCCTTATTGAAACAAATTCACTTCAATTCAAAATTCTAGAAAGTATTATTTAATTTATATAATATATAAGCAGTATCAGGTGTTGTGAAATATATGTGTACTTAAAGGATTTCAACTTTTAGGTTTGTGCATATGAAATCTCAGATTTTCTTTACACATAAAAGTTCGTCTCTCTATTTTTTTATGCTTTTGTTTCTGGCATAGTCTCGTTTATAACCGTATTGTCCATTGTCAGAGTTCCATTTCAACAAAGATTTTCTCAAATGTGTTTTATTTTGTTATTTGTTTTGAATTTCGTAAGGTTATAAATTCAACCAATAATCGTGTAATTTCTTACATGAATATAAACTTTTTACTTTTATTTATTTCTAATGGGCTGCGGATTGGTGTTTTACCATTGCAGACCTCTAGTACATTCCCGGAAGCTGGTATCTCTTTTTTTGTGCGGCACCCTATAGGCGGATTCCAATTGCCGTAGGTAATTTTGATGCCCAGTTTCCTCCCTAGAGAGAGGCACCTGAGATCTGTCGATGCGAACCTGTACTAGGATTTAATTTTGCCGAAAGCACCCAAGCCAAACAGACACTGTAGGGATTTTTTACATGTCGTATAATCAATCATACGACATGGCCACTGTCGATTTTCTGCATCATGAAAATCCACCGACTTGGGCTGGAGTCGAACCCGCAACCTTAGGTGTAGAAGGTCAGTGACAAACCAACCACGCCACCCAGCGGGCTATATGAGTATAAACATGACAAACCTGCGCGCAAAATAAAACAGGCATTAGCGGAGAATACCATTAACGATGATAAAATGCAGTAATAGTTTGAAAATTTTCGGCTTGGTAATTTTTCCTTAGAATGTGGAAGAAGACACAAAACACATGTGGGGAAAATGATGCTTTGAAAGCATCGGGGGAAACGAATCCAACTTTATCTATTATACTTCCTCTAGATTCATGAAATACATAAAAATTGAAAATTATACACCCATCACCTGTTAGTCGGCATGGTTCAATATTTATCTGCGACTACACTTGGACGCGTACGTCATATAACACAATTGCAAAATTAAATTTGGCAGCACCTAGATTATTCCCCGGTAGAATCCCCTTTTTTCCTTTTTGAAAGATTTACGATCTAAACCGTATAAAAATGAAGACAGTTGGAAAAATTCCACATCAAAGTTTTATTTTAAAGGCCAGAATTTCGTTAAGATATGTCTCTATTTCATCTAGGCCAGGGGTAGGCAGACTTTTTCAGAGTGCGGGCTACTTCTCATATTTTCAAGGAGTTGCGGTAAACCCAGTGTCAAAGGCGCGCACAAAAGCGGGGAAGTGGTCCACGGGTCTAGACCCTCCCTTTCATAACGCTTTATTTTCTTCCGATTCATTATAGTCCCATGTATGTAGTATATAAATGTAATTAAGTATTTGATATTAGTAATTGTTTTATTTATTAATGTTAATTATTATTCAGTAGTTTATTTTTTGCTGTTTTTTTGTACCCGACAGTCTAAAAAATCCAAACAAAAAATATGTTTGGCTCTATATTGGGGTATGATACGAGAATGATAGACCTTCAACCCACGACCCCTTTCCCTTTAAAAATTCTTGTGTACGCTATTGTCCAATGTCGTAAGTGTGATGAGGTAAGGAAAAGAGGTTATTATTATAACGTAATAATAAGTACGGAATATGTACTTACCTACAGAACTAAAATTTAAAAAAAAAAACACTTTTAAAACCGCGTTTGAAGCAAAACGCGATACAAACTTAATGATAATAGCCCCAAATGATACATTTATTATGAAACAATTCAAAATACATTAAATAAATATAATATTTTTATCTAAAGTTAGTTTTCGTATTGTCAGTAGAAGGCTTAGTCTGCTTACTGTCAGCCAATCTTGAATTTTCCTATATAATTATTAACTGGTAAAATTTTTAGGCGGTCACCCTAAAATGTCTTGGCGGTCCACCGGTCGATCGCGATCGACGTAATGCCCACCCCGGATTTAGGCACATTAAAATTTCGTTAGGAAAGGTATATTGAGGCAGATGGGGCATACCTTGAATAAGCCTCTTTTGAAAAAAAAGTTATGTAGTTCTATATATTCATTTAAAAATCCCTAATTTGATACGTACCAACCTAATAACAGTTGAATTTCAGAAACTAATTAGAAAATTTAAATAAAGAAGATTTTGGTACTGAATTTTAAACATTAAAAATATACTTAAAATTAGTATAAAGATTTCTTTATTTAAGAGGAAAAACAATGCGAATGCCCATTGCTGAAAAATTATATGTTAGATCAGCGGTGCACACAAAGTGGGTGTCCTGGGGTCCGGGCATCCCCCAAAGCCCTTGAGTTTTTTCGATTGATGCTAATCCTATATATATAACGTAAAATTTAATTAAATACTTGTAATTAACAATTTATTTTATTAATGAATGCTAATTATTAATTCAATAATTTATTTTTTACTGTTTTTTGTTAACAAAATCGACAAAATCAGAAGAATCAATTGGTGTTGCCTTGAGGTATGATACGAGTTGAGGGACTTTCGACCCTGGACTCCCCCCCCCCCACCTTGAAATTTTTTTGTATGCGCTACAGTGTTGGATAAATGTTGAAAGCAACATAATCAGTTTTTTACAGTTTTGTGTGACTATTAGGTTTTGTGTCCCACCAATGAAAGGATTTACCAGCAATTTACCACTTAAAGTCATTTTCCATTGGTCAATAAACATTTGACTCAACTTTTTTTCTCTATCTCTCTTTGTTTTTCGATCCTGTTCGTTTCCTAATACCCCTGGGACTTCTTTTCTATCCCCCAATGTTGGAAAACATTTCCCCTCTTTCATTGTGACCGGTGCTAATCACGTCTAAGTGTTTGGTCCGCAACTTTTCGACTTTCAATCGCTTTAATTGGGGGAGGAGTAACCCCGATGGTGACACATCAGGCCAATGACGTCAGAGACAAGCAATAAATTTGACCTAGAAACAGCGCCTTCCAGACTGAATGACGTGCACAACAGGTATTTTGAAATGGAGAAAAAATAATACACAAATTTTCTCTAAAGTTTAAGAAAATAAGAAATTAAATAAATAGAAATAAATAAACATGAAGAATTTTAGAAACCTTCATTTTTGTGTGTGTATTAGTAAATTTCGTGTTAATTTAAAGAACTATAAGATTAGAAAGTAAAAAGAAGAGAGCAGAGTATTTTAGTTAAAATATTTGTTAGTTCATACGATAAAATGCTTTTTTAAAATTTAATTTGGTTCGAATTATTTTTAATCCGTTATGATAAGTGCTTTTAAGTGATGAATGGAGAATTAAGTGTTCATCATTGAATTAAAAGTAATTACCTCAAATGAACAAATATTTCGGTGTTTTGTTTTTTTCTACTAGTAAAAGTATTGAAATTTTTCCGTTCTTTTGTACCATATACTAACCTTCGAGAAATCTCTTCTTTTTTTCTTCGTTTATTACTTTAAACTGATTTTCGTGGCCGTGGTAGCCTAGTGGTCAAGGTATCAGATTGTGGCTGGCTTGTCACGAGATCGAGCCTAGTACCACTAAAGACCCGCCGTGTAGGGGAGCACGTTAAATCTGCCGAGAGCTCAAACGTTCTCCCATTGGTGTGGGAGTTAGGAGAGGGGGTGCCAGCTCAGATGTCGTCTTCATCACTTGACCATGGTTCAAAATTACGAAGTCCGTCGCCAATAGCCCTCATGTAGCTTTATAGTACGACATTAATATAGATTCACTCATTCTATAAAATGGTACAAGTCTCTCTAACAAGCTATTTTAATTGTGTCGAGAATTAGCAAAGGAAGAAATACAAATACAGTAGAACGTCATTTATCCGAACGTTTATTAGTCAGGTATAATATCCGGACCAAAATCAGAATCGTTTCGACACAATGGCTCAACAGTTGTTCGCGTGAGTAATAGTGTGGAAAAACCCAGGTGAGGAATTTGGAATATTCAGTTGTACAATTTGGAATATCTTCCCTGGAATATTATGTAATTTGTTTAAGTGCAGGGTATATACATCTCTTTTGTTGAGTTTGTGATGTAGCAGAAACACGGATGGCATGCGATGCAATGTATTTCTCGTCACTTGATGGTTCAAATACGATGTCCGTCATAAAGCCCTCTATTAGCTGAACAGTGACGACTTTAATATTCACTCATAAACTGATTTTTCGTATTACTTACCTATACACATTCAGTAACATCCATATTTCTTTGGATGGTGGTGGGGAGCTACGAGGAAAATATGTAAATCTTAAGCACAGACAAAATGGGATCACAATTAAAACTATTAAAATTACTAAATTTAATAGCCAAATGAAAAATATAGTAATAATACGTAATTTTCAACTAACTATTCTAATTAAAGTAAAAACACATTATATAAATAGCAAATAAGTTATGCCAAATATAAGTACCTTTCTCAAAAGACAAATAAAAATGAAAGAAAATGAAAGGAAAAGAAAAATTAATAGCGAAAAATTAAAGTATATTAATAATAAATAATCAAAAAATCAAATCATTTAGGCAATTTAATAAAACTTTCTTTCTCTTAAAATTAAACTGTAATATATCCGAAACTTTTAAAATTTCTTTAATAGCTATTATATATACACACTGGTGTGCAAAAATTAAGGACAGAAGACGGTTTTCAATAACTGTGCAAAAGCATTCCAAATCAACATTTAATGCAAAGCAAGATCCCCAATACGTAAGGACATGAGTAATGTAAGCAACACTACAAGAAATCAGAAGGGATAAAAAGTTTTATTTAAAAGTAGCATGGGCATAACCGACTGAAGGCAAAACATCCTGTGATGGATTGTCAGTAGAAATATCTGAGACAGGGATATGATCTCCCCTGACTGCTAGAGCAGGTTTCACAGATCTTAACATGCTGAAATGAGGGTGTCAATGAGTTGTTGAGACCTTCGTCTTGCAGCACCAATCAGCTCCGGAATCGTTACTGGTGGTAGGTACGACTGCCAAGCTCTGCCTAGAAAATCCCCGCCCATGCTCGATGGGATTGAGATATCCGGGAATCGGTAACCAATCCATACGTTATCCTCACTCTCTAGGCTGTTCGACGTACTGTGCGATGACATGGTGCGTTGGCGTCCATGAAAGGAACTGCGGACCTTAGCGCCTCTAAAGGCGTACATGGAAGAATCTCACGTTACAATAGCAGGTCCCGTTGACTGAACCTGCGTGAAGATGTGAAGGTCTGTACGACTACCAAGCATGATGCCTTCCCAAGCAAGAACATCACCTCCACATACCTGTCCCTTTCAATGATGTTCGAGGGATGATTGCATCTTCGCTCTCCTCTCCAGATGGTGATGAATCGCTTCTCAGACTGAATCTGCTCTCATCTGCAAAGGTACTCGTCCCATTCATTGTCTCAATTCCGGTGTTCCCAGCACCACAGAGAACGCCTTCACTCGATGGGCAGGCGTTGGTACACCGTACAGGGCGTCGTGCAAACAGACCACCACCGTGCGGTCTTCTGTACGGTAAAACGCGATATCGGTCGTCCCGGTCGCGCAATGCGTGTCGCGGTTCTCCTTATGTGCCTAACATTACGGCCTGTAGGCAATACCGATAAATGTGATTATCGTGGACGACCTACTGAACTGGATAGCTGTTCCTGTAATTTGAAATTGTCTCCCAAAGGTCATTGATGCCCAGCAATCCCGAACTCTGCAGCCACACTTGTCTTTTGCGACCTTCCTCAACTTCCCAGTTGACCTCGGTAAAAGCATCAGTGTCGTCCAGCAGTTGATTATTCGCCATTTCTCTTTAGAGGCAGCAATAATTGTGATTTTAACTGCTACGGTCTTGCAGTCTGCGCAATACTAATCTTACACCGACAACATGCTGCTACCAGGCTCCCCATGCATCTGCCATATCTGCAAGTGCTACCGTACATCACCTCACTTAGTACAGTTGGTCTTCTGTCCATCTGCCTCTTCGTCCAGCTGATATGCTAATTTTCGACTTGTCGCCAATTTTTGCACCAGTGTGTATATCTGCATATATAATATAAAATCCTTGTACTTATTTTAAAATATAAGAATATCACTTTTAAAAATTAATTTGTGATGAGTTTGTCACAGTCGCTATTAATCCTCTTGAGGAAATTCTTCTTTAACTTTGTGGTTGAGACTTAAACCGCCTTGTAGAAAACTGATTTTATATTAATTTACGGCTTTTCCGACCTGACAATGGTTGTTTGAGTTAGTTCTCAGGCTATATTCAGAGCGGTGAAGAATTTCCGTTCGGTAACGCGGAAGTAAGAGAGAAGTTTTGTAAACAGTAGCAACCCAGGAGAGATCCAACAAATGCGTTACCATTCGATCTAAGGCATATAAGTGTTAATTGATTGTACCAGCTTTGAATAGGAAACTAATTTAATTGCTCCTAGGTTTATGCCTTTAATTGGTGTAAATTTATTAGACAGAAATAAAAGCAATTATTTTTATATAAATGTCTGACCTGTGATAATAACACCTGCTTGACCTCGATTGAGCGACAATTTACTATGAAATTTCAGTTTTAAATTTTAATCTAAATTTCTTACCTAATATATCATGAAAAACATCTCACCATGAGTATTCAACATCTCCAATACTATGAACGGTGTTCTGCAAATTGTGTTCCACAGAACCTGAGATTCTGATGCATTATAAGAGTCACGGGTTACAATATAACATCAAAGAAAATTATAAATATGTGGCTCAGTTCACGTTCTCTATCAGTTTTATAATCACAATTAAAACCTTTTTGCAAAGAATATTAAAACATTTTCTTCTACCATAACATACCTACTGAGATTGTAGATATTTTGTGTTTGCTATCAGGTTCACTATTAATATAATTTTATGTCGTTAGCTCAATGTTCTGCACAACTAAAAGTTTCTAATGAAATACTTATCTTTTAATTTGTGCCGGCTCTCCTCATGAAGATGGGAACAACCCATCAGCATATCAAAAATTCGTCGTTAAATTCTAAATTTAAGCAAGAACGATTCCTAAATTTAAAGTTGCAAATCCTGCAAATGCAGGTTCTCTTCCAGCTCTACAAAAATTTTAAACGCAGAGTGCAGTGGAGCTGTAGATCATTTCAATTAACATAGATTTCGATAGTTTGTGTAGCAGATGCTTCTTGTATCTGGATTGCAAACACGCAGAAGCCTCATGGCTAGAGTGACTTTTCAGGATCAAAGTATCATATTTATATACAATCACTGCCAAACCTAAATTTTAATAACCTGTAAAAACTCTTTTATATAAATGTCCTTACATTAGTACCAATAACATGTTGATCTAATTTAAATATATTGTTTTAAGATGTATTTTATAAGTGTAGAATCAGGACGAAAGACTCCCTTTGTGTCCTCCTTTAGCCATACTTTCGATTGATTATAATCCTATGTACATAGTACGTAAATCTTAATTAAGCTGATAATAATAATTAATTTTATTAAATAATGCAAATTATTTATTCAGTAATTATTTTTTTACTGTTTTGTTCCCGATAATCGACAAAATCAAAAGAATACGTTTGGGCGGCGTATTGGAGCATGATGCGAAAAGGGGGAACTTTCGACTTTAGACCCCTCTCCCCCCTTCTTCAAAAATTCCTGTGTGCGCCAGTGGGTCTAAGAGTTCCATGAGTCAAAAATTTGAAAACCACTGCTATACAAGAATAATTTAATAATCAAATTTGTGATGGTTCTCTATTCTCGCTCTTTTAACTAACAGTCCTCTCGGGGAATTTCTGGTCTTTAAAAATTATTTTATTATAAAACTCCTCTACGAAGAAGAAGACGTTATTATATAAATTAAGACTACTATATGTAGTCTAGATATTAAGGTTAAAGAGGGAGATAGGATAGATACTAGTGGAGCAGCGATTAATCAAATTGAATGTGAATCGCGGTTATTTAATATTTGATAATTGAATTACTTAAAATGACGATCTGTCACTGGAGATTGAATCTAGATTAAACAGTTAAGAAGTCAGAGCTATTGCCTTGAGTAAGTGTCTTAACTATTAAAGTCTTCTCATATCTCGCCTACCTCGTTAGTTGCCTTCATATGTATTAATTGGGTTCACCTCTTAGCCTTGATCGCTTGAATTTGAATTGTGGTTAAGATTGTGAATAAATTAATTGTTTTTGAAATATGGCTAGTCTTCTTTCCATATAACAATAGGTGATAATATTTTTCCCAAGCCCAAAAATAACAAACAAAAAACTATTTTTTTTCAATTTTTAAACTAAAAAAATACTGATCTTTTCAAATGATTTCATAAGCACTGAATCTGAGAGTAGATCAATCTTCCATTCATAACCCAATTTATTGACACATCAAAACGTGATGTGAGAGAAAGCTAAATATAAACCTCAATTTAAACTTTTTTTTTTGAACTGGAAGAGGGGTAAAAAAGCGCGTTATCTTTCTTTAAAGCGGAGGACTCATTAATTTCCTTGAGAAGTGTGTTATGTAACAAAGGGTAATAATCGGGCCACCCGACAACCTAATATTGGGATTTCCCATGGATTAAACAAACAATTCAGAAAAGTTTTCTAAAAAAAAAAGAATGAATGAGTGAAAAATGTTAAAATGATTGAAATGGGAAGGGGTTTCTACCCCTTCAGTATCGAGTGGGTGGCGTGGAAGCAATCAGGTATAGAGGGGTCTTTTTTTTTATCCTTCTAGATAGGGAATTTTTAGGGATAAATTTTCTTTTTATTGCATTTAACTTTGATTATTTAGGATTTTATTCTACAATGGATCTGTGTATATGTGTATTTCCTACCAAATTATAAATGCCCTGGAAACAAATACTTTTTCCGTTTACTTGTGATAAAATGAATAATCTTTCAATTAATTAAAACTACCAACTTTTTAAGGAAATACTCATCAAAATGTTTTTCTCATAACCATTTAGATAAACCCAATCATCATCGAAATACTAAGATGTTCAATTTTTTTTTACACACACGTATAATGTATTTCTTATATTAAGAAAACAAAGAAAATAACATTTCTCCATAAATTGAAGATTTTCTCAAATATTTTTTATCATAATTATGTAAAAACGATACTTGTAGATACGATTTGTCTACACCTAATAATTAAGAATGTGATTCAGTCTTGGAAAACACGCATTTTTTACACAGAAAAATGTTCTAATGTTAACATTGCTTTTATGTGGTATTTTTATTTCTCTTGTGTATACAAAAAAGCTACTTTTTTATCATTTCTTAATTCATAATTTTTTTTAGAAAAAATGCGTTTTATATTCTGTTTTCACTTTTCAGCGATGGATAAGTATCAATTTACGTGTTAAAGGGGAAAATATATTTAATATATAGGAGAAAAGCGACTCACTCACAAGATCTCCGGAATTATTAGATTTAGTGACTTGTAATTTGGCAGGCAATTTCCTTTCGTTGTGAGTACATCCACTAAGCTCAGGTTTTGTGAAAATCGATCGGATTACAGAGGTGTTACAGACAAAAAAAAATTTTTTTAACTAACACACCCACATACTTGAAATTTATCAAACATACTTCTTTTATTGAGTAGAGATTCGCAAGAGCGAGATTTGCAGAAATCGACATCCAAAGGGTTGTTGCAGTGGCTTGCAGGTAAAAAACTGGTTAAAAAAATCTTCGTTTTTAAAATACTAATCTCATACAGGCTTTCATTTTGAAAACATGTTTATTCTGTAGAGATCCTCTAAGAACGGGCTTAGCAAGGGGGTTTGCTGGGGGTTACAAGGCTTTATATATAATAAAAATTCCCATTCATGAACAATTAGACAAACTAAACTTGGCAAGTATGTTTTTCTGTTGTATAGAGAGAGATCCGCTAAAAATGTGGTTTTAGGAAATCAATTCTGAGAGGAGGACACCAGAGGAGGAAGTGTTAACAATTCAAGTACTGTCTTTTTTAAATCAAGAGGTAGGATTGTAAGAATATTTTTCATTACAATCGAAACTTAATACGAGGACATAGATAACAATAACAGAATGTGCAGTTTTACAATACAGTAGAATGCCATTTATCCGAACGTTTATTATCCGGAGCGTCAAATATCCGGACCAAAGTCCGGATACGTTTTCGAACAGTGCAATGTGCTCAACAGTTGTTTCGCGTGAGGCCAAAAGTGACGGGAAGCAACAACAACGAAAGTAGCAAGGGTTCTTCAAATGCTGACGCATTTTTACGTTAGAGACAGCTATGGAATGATAAGAACAACAATCAGAGGGTTGTCCTACTCAACTACTGCTGCTCATGAGAATCAGAGATCTTGCAGCGAAAAAACGAAAGTGTACAGCAAAAAATAAGTGATTATTTTCCACAATAAAGGGTAAAACTGCGACATTTTACACCTATTTTGCTATTTTTCAATATTTTTCTTCAAGCACGTGATGATTTTCAATGTTCTTATAGTGTCCGGTTTCATATACTGCATAAATCGCATTCGGTTTTCGGTTATCCGAACAATCGCGTATCCGAACGGTGTCCGGTCCCAATTCATTCGGATAAACGACGTTCTACTGTATAATGAAATTCTCCAAAGAAATTCTACGGGTAACGATTACTTTATAAGTATGTTTAATTATAAGAACACTGTATTAAATACAACTAGACTTATTACTCGAGCCTTATTAATTTTAAAGTTTATACTACTTGAATTTCAATAATCTTAGTCTATTTTTCTACCCCCCCCCCCAAAAATCCTACTTTTCTTATTTGAAGAAGAAAAAACTTTAATTGATAATTACTTCAAGAAACTTTTAATTAATATATAAAATATTAAGTTAATATATTTTAGTCAAAATATGTAGTTATTTTGAAAGAAAAATTATACTAATTGTAAACTTTTTTCCAATCCATCTCTCTTTTATCCCTGAAAAGGGGAAAAATTTTCTTTGAAGGGCATAAAAAAAATCTTTTTTTTCCCTATCCAACCCAACTAGTTGTCAATCCAAGAGGGCTATAATCATTTATGCACACACACTGATTGGATTAACAGGGTCCAAATATCCAAGTCGTGGCAATTTGCACGCTCTTCAATATCTGTCAGCACATTTCCGATAGCTGGATCAATGTCGAGAAAAGGAAGATATTTCCCGCTCTTTTTGTGTTTGGAGTATTGTTCTTGGGTGCAGAACCCAGGTGGGCAGGGTCTTAATGAAGTGTGAAGCTACGAATGACAAGTCAAGAGTTTACTTGATGGGAGATTTTGTTAGTTATGGGGGGATTACGAAGTATGTGCCAATAAAAAAAGTAAAAATAAAAGAAAAAGATAATGGTTTTTCAATTTTGAAAATCAACAAAGGTATTTTCAATTAACAAAATAGTGTGTTTTGTAAACTTGTTGATATCTGGTAAGCAATGACAAAATTTCTCACCTTAGGTTAACGTTATTATTTTTCATTCAAGTTTAATTACAGAGAAGGTTTTTATACTTTATGCGTTAAATTTAAAAAGTTTATTTAAGGGGATACAATACGATTCAATTGACAAAAATCAGTCAAAAAATCAAATCTAATTTTTTAGCATAAATTATTTTTTATATGTACTTTTCTAAGAACTCACAAAATTTGAAAGCTCTAAGTTTAAAAAAACGCAGAGTTGTGATAACTTTAACGTTTGTTTTTATTCACATCCCAATGGCAAATCAAAACTTTAAACTGACTTATCTCGGAAAGATAAAATAACTAGTTTGTCTTCATTTGAAATGCTAAGGCTTTTTTTTCTATTGTGTCTAATATTTGGAAATTTTTTCCCTTGTGGCTAATAGTACATGGAATAAAAGTTGATATACATTTTTCAATCAAAGCAAAATTTTTTAAAAAAATAATTGAATTTAGAATTTACACATTTTTTAAGGAATTTTCAATAAGCATTCCTAAAAAGAAGTATTGTACGAATACCAATCATGTTATCGCAAAACTCATTCCAACGTTTGTTACACATAGTTTGACGTACTTGTAAATCCAATTTCATATATGTACGTTAATTTTTGTAGGAGTAGTAGCATTTTAAAATCACTTCATAGCTTTCAAGTTTTTCCTTGAAAAAATTAAAGGGTTAGCTTTTAACGAAATTTTGAGCACAAAATCTGTTTTACATCATCCATACACATAGGAAGCAAAGAAAAAATTATGAAAAACACTAGATTAAAAAATTTTGTGTAAATCGTACCTTAAAAGGTTTATAAGAAAACTTTTTCTATGGGAATATTTCTGAGTAATTTTAAATAAAGAAGTACTTTTTTAGAATTATGTATTACACTCTCTCTATAACTGTGTGACTCACATAGTTTTCCCAAAAATTTTTTCGTCCTTTTGGGTTTGTGCTAAGTGCCATTTTATAAAAAAAGGAATATTGAAAGGACTAATTGATATACGCAGGAAATATTCTTAAAAAAACCAACACGTAAGTTAATGCCTATAAAATTTGTCATTTTAGTCGTAATAAAATCCTTGCCTGCCAATAACTTTTAAATAAGAGATGACTTAGTTCTTTCGAAAGTAAAATATCGATGAATATAGATTTTTTTTAAATTACGGTAATATTTTTGAATTACGCAAAAACACTATATGTATATCCATTCTTTCAATTCTTAGAACCAATTTATACATCTGTAAAAATAAGTAAATGATTTTTCTAATTATTTTAACTAATTTACATTTTGTCATTAATTAAACATGTTTCATTACAGTGCATATATTAAATACGGGGGAAATTCATCTGTATTTTCTGCTCTAAATAACACGGATAGCATAAAAACCCTGATAAAACCTTTTTTTCAAAAAACATTTTTAAATTCAAATTGATACTTAAAAGCCTATTTCAGTGTATGCTTTCTTAAAATGAAAATAACAAAATTTAAGACTTATGTGTTATGTATGGTGAAAGTATTTTTTAAAAATATTTAGTCAAAAACAACACACATATTAATAAATCTACCAAAATTAAAAACTTTTTTTAAAAATTTAAAAATGAATTCAAACATGTATTTTTATAATTAATTTTTTATTCACATTATGTTGAAATAGAAATAAAGTTATTAAAAATAGTGTAATACAAGTCAGTTCTCAAGAACCCATTATATTCCGCAGATTAACTGACTTCTTTGATTTCAATTAATGGGATTAACACTTATATTTTTTAAGAGTTCGTATTTCTCCCCACTTTATACTTAGATCACTAAAAACAAATAAACAATCAAAATATTTAAAAGTAAAAAATATTCTTAAAAGAAATCTATCTTCAATATCCGCTCATTTTTTTTAGAAAGAAAAAAACCTATTTTTTCTGCTCGAACTAAAAAAAAAAAGTTTACATTACAACAGAAGCTTACCAGTATTTAAAAAATAAAACACAAAATAAAGCATTTTCCTCTTTGATTTTTCACATGATATTTAATAACCCTACACATAAAGAAAAGGAAATTCATCTAGAAAGGAAGATATTTAACACTTGTTAATTTTACATTTACCACTAAACAATCACATGGGAACGTGAAATAATAGAACAGATACAGAACTTTTTCATTCATTCTGTTCTATGAAAAATCGTGACCGAATGTAATAAAGCAAAGAAAAAATGACTGAATTTCTAAAGCTTAAAAGGTTCACACGCAAACGACAATTTGCAAAGAATCGTTGGCTGTCATTTTATTGCGTGTTGTCATAGTCTGCTAGCTTCACTAATTATCATTCAAGAGATCAGTTACTGCTAAGTGGCAATAGTGTTTTTTTATGATTCGCTTTCAAAGGAGAGTTTTTTTTAAAAAAAATTATTGGCGCTTCGGATTCTCACACGCAAAAATCGTCTGTTAGATATTTACTGGAAAAAAACAACAACATATACCTATCATTTTATTAACTGCAGGTGTGAAAAATTATATTTTCATAGCTTTCTTGACCATATGTTTTTATGTAACGTGGCTATAAATGTAGTTATTAAAAGCAAAAGAGAAACTGGGCTGGCTTAGAATTTATTATAACTATATAATTTTTCTTTGATGTATAATTCTCTATAGATTTTAAGTATAATTATAAAAAAATCTTAATTTCTTTAAGCGATGATGATTTTAGAAAAAATAAATAATCTAATAAAACATATTCTTTTTTAATATTATTTTATAAAAGAATATTGCTTGAGAAATATCTGAAAATTGTTACTAGCACCTGAATATTTTCTTTGACTAAAATTCACATAACTTTCATGTTTGAGGTTAGTTTAAAATTTTTTAAAGCCTAAGGTGTCGGTTTCATTTCATGCAGAGTCAAATACAAGAATTCATACAAGATTTCATTTTTGCTTCTATAGGTGCAACTTGCGTTTTTACACAATATAGAAACAACATTTCAAAGTTACGAATACAAGAAAAAAGATCTTAGAAAACAGCAATAACATCGTAAGAAAAATTAATCATACTAACTGTATTTATATATTTCCTTTTAAAATCAATTTTTAAAGGAAAAATTAATGTTTAATAAGTTACTTTTATTTTTAAATTTTAAAGTTCTTTTTTTGTTGTTGTATTTAAAGATTTTTCAAATTCAAAAGCATAATTGACGTATCTAAGTTTAGTTCTATTTTAAAATAATAAATTAATATATATATACATATATTAAGCTAAATTTTATCCCATGATTATAAGGGCTTTATTATTGTTACAATTTATACTTTCTTATTTTTATATATACATGTAAGGGAAATTAAAAGTACGGGAACCAGTTTGCTTGTACTATATTTTGATATGCAAAAATGTAGCTATCTCATTGGTTTGAAGGAAATAAAAACACTCACCAAATATTTTTTAAACCAGTTGCTTTGAGTCTCGATGAGACTTTTATTACCTTTTTTTATCATAAAAAAAGGGTTCAATACTTGAATTTTTAATTAAAAAAGGAACTTTATTATTCACGTTTAAAAAGATATTTGCGTGATCAATCCATTGAGGAACATATTTTATTTAAGGTCACATTAGTGCAAACATGAAATGCAACTGATGACCAATCTTGAAATTTTGAGCCTCACCCAGACACGAGAACAGCATTTAGTCAGAATTATAATCTAGCAATACAGACATTTTCAAGCATAGTTGCATTTAAAGTGGCTGCCTTCACTGTAGCAAATTATGATTTTTGGAGCTCAAACGTATCTTTGGCATTAACGATAAGCATGTATCTGTACTCAAGGTCCAACAGCTTATAACTTTTTCTAAGCTAAATTTAATGGATATAAACTTGTCATCTATTTTTCTATTACTGAGTACACTCAGTACTAATTTTTGAAGTCAAATACTAACGAATAATATATAACTTGGTTGCTTAAAAATTATTTAATGTAAACTTATTATACTTGTCCTATTCATATAAAGAACATATTATTTATACTTATATTTCTAGAAAGAAGTTTCACACTATAGAAAAGGGGGAAAAAAGCGTTTTCTAACAAAATAAGTGAAACATTCGAAAATGCTTTAGATCACTGGTTGAAGCAAAGAACTATAAACTAATTTCTGGATTCAGTGATATAAATACAGATTCAAAGCTTCAAAGCTTGAAAAAGGAGAAAGTCTATTAATGTTAAATATGCATAAATATATGTATATATATATATATATATGTGTGTGTGTGTGTGTCTTTATACATAGAAGGATATGTGTGTATAAGAAAATATATAACTTTATTAGAATACTTTAATTAGTATATTACTAGTTACACTATAATTATATATGCTATAAAACAGCTTTTAATTATTCATTTTGTCTGTAAGAAACTGTACAGAACTAATTTTTTTTAAAGTATTCATTATTCCCCTTACTCTCTCCGGAAATTTGAAATGATCAATATTTTCCAAATTCCTACTACAGAAAATCTAGTCCCAAATGAAATAAATGCTCCTTTCATTATTTTACATGAAAACTTCCAGAGAAGTTAAGTACCAATTTATGGGGGGGAAATCATTTAGATTTATAGGAAAAAATTATTTAGAATTATATGTATTAAAATACATATATCTGCAGATATTATAACCGAAAAAGTTGGTGCATTAGCGTCACGTATCTTTAAAGAAATCATTGCATTTCATACATGATTTACTTATTTTCAATTAAAAGATGTAATTTGTTGTGAATAATTTGACAAAACAATTTGTTTTCAAGTCCGATGTGGAGCAATCAGAAATGCTAAATAAATACTTATAACCTCTTTACTTCATATGGAGACTAAACCAAAATTCTTACCCATCTTCTAACACAATCAGTTTATCACCATGTCAAAATGAATTAAACAGAAAAAAATGATAAGCGAGCCAATCAGCAAAAATCTAATTTTCATCACAAAACATACAATTCCACTTAGGCATGAATGGCAGGTGGTTAGATGGGGTCCTACCTTTATCAGTGAAGCTAGTGGCGCTTCTTTTTTGCTAAAATACCGCGTCGCTGAGAGCCTAAGTGTAAACACTTCACTTTTCTTACTTTAATATAGATCGGAAAGGAGAGAGAAAAAAAGTTGACACGAGATTTTTTCCCTGTGTGTATTTTATAAGTATCCCTTTTGCTTGTAAGCTTGACACTGTAGGAGTGAGATAAAAAAAAAGTGATAGTGTAAGAACTATATCTCTATTGACGCTAAGAGAGTACTTAGGGAACAAAATGTTTCAGCAAAAAATCGTCTACCCCTAAATGATGTCGCCACGTAGAATGATTGTTGAGACACTGGACATAAAAGAATCCACTTTCGAATTTTTCACGCTTTCAGAAATTTCTGTATTATCATTTTTATCTGTTTATTTATTTCTCCATGTATAGGGTTTAAATATTTACCTAAAAGTATTATGATTTATAACAATAAAATTTAACCTGATTTTCGGAAGAATTTCTGGTATTGAAATTAATATAACGCTTTTCCATATTGTACTAAAATTCTATTATTTTAATAATAACGATATGGCAGTAAAGAATCATTTTTCTGGAGGTTCCTGACAGTTTTATCTCCAGAATATAATTTATTTCTGGTATATATTTAGCTTTTTTAATTAGTGATTTTCAAATTTTAGCTTGCAAGCTCGTAGGGATATGTCAGAAAATTTGAAACGAAATATTTTCATTATATCACCTCAAAATTTTTTTTATAGATTGGAAAATATTTAACATTTACATGCATTTTTTTCCTGTGGCAACTAGATAATAATTTAGTTTAAAGAAAAAAATAACTGACAGCTTAATGTGAAAGCCCACCTTCACTAAAAGCATATTAAAGTAATACAAAATATGGTAATTTAATGGTATTAAGGTGACTGACAACGTTCGGAACCATTTTGAAAAAACTTATAAATGGATAATGTTTTCATATTTAGTGTCATTTGAATTAATATATATATATAGAATAGTCTTAAGAATATTATTACAAAAAAAATGCATAAGTACAATTTTTGGCAAAAAAAAAAAAAAAGAGGAAGATATACAATAATACCTCGACTTAACGACCCCGATTTACGCGTACCCGGAGCTACGCAATTTTCAAATCTCTTCGATTCGTCTTTTGTTTAAAGAAAAAAATGATAAAATTGGTAATGTTTTTGAAGAAGTTACCAGTGTTACCTGAAAAATAAATTTAGAAGTAAATAGTGATGTGACTTTCAAGAACTGTAGGGTTCCCATAATCAGGAGCTGACAATTTATGAGCTCATAGAAATGTATGAGAAAGAGCAAGACGCTGAAGTTATCGACTTGAAGACCTACTTCAGACCTACTTCTCTCTCAATCAAAAAATCAAATGACGGTTGGGAATTTGATAGATGGCCTCTTTTTAATAGAGAAAAAAGGTTACAATTTTTAGAAAATATGGAATGAAGAGCGTATTTTTTCAACAAAACAAGGAATACAAAAATTATTAGCACGATAAGAGGAAATTTGTTATTGGGAGGGGAGGGATCAAAATCTTCGAGGTGGTAGACTACTTTGTTAAATCTTATGAAATCTGCATCAAAATAACTACGGTTTGCGACTTTGTACTAGTGTTAACTAAGATTTTACTAAGCATCTAAATTATTATTTTTCGTCTCTGGCCTCAGCTAAAAATAATTTATATGTATTTGTACGCTAAATTATACCCCGATTTACGCAAATTCAACTTACGTGGTTAATCACTGATTTTAACCTATCTTGTAAGTTCGTGATATGATTTTATATTCAAAATATTCTTTTTTTATCGAAAGTGTTGCTATAACAACAATATTTTACCTATGTATTGCTAGGACTTCTAAATAGAGGCTAAACAAGGGGATTGTTTGAAAAACTCCCATTATTTTCAGAGTCACGATCAATTGAAATATAACGGTTGTTTTTTGTAAGGATCCCGTAACAATATAAAATTAACAATTTTTGTTTTCCCGTAACAATATTCTTAAAATAATTTTATATGAATGTTCCAATGAAACTGACTCTAAATATAAAAAAAATATCCATTAATACGATTTTTTAAAATCACGGATCTAAATGTAGTCTCTGTCATCTTAATACATCAGTTATATTCGAAGTTGAAATCCAAACATAAATTTAATTTCAAATGATGTCGTTTAAAAGCAGAAATGGAGTAATAATCCACATGAGTTATAGAAACATACAAATTTTTTTTCTGAATATCCACAAGAAGTCTGAAACTTCTTTAGTTTTACAGTATCACAGCCATTTTGTGATTGTTAAAAGAAATTGAGATAATTCAACGCATTTCATTAATGATTCATAGTTTACTATCATAAATTCGATTCACCTTATCTGATATATCTCGTTATCAAGCAGAAAACTTCCTATTTTATTTTACTCAAATGCATAAAATGGAATCTTACTCAAGTCAAATATTTCTTCTCATATATAACACGCCCCGGAAGATACGTAAGTACGGTAGTTCGTTCATCCCGTCTCCCGTTTCAATTTGTTGCTTCTATTTAGATAAAGGAGAAGTGTGTGGCAGACATCCCCAGTTGGGAGTTATTTATAGGACGCCTAGCTCGATATGAGTTTCAACCACCTCTCGCACTTGTTGGAGTAAGTGGGGGTCACTTTGTTTCAAGCCCATAATGTAAACTGTGTGTGTGAATAATTCTTGAAAGTCCAAAAACAGAAGTACCTTGTATCAAGTCTGATAAAATAATTATATTCGAAGTATCTTACAGTTTTTAGTATTTGTTTATATTTCAAAACATATCACGTTACTTCTTCAAGGGAAAATTTTCGATGGCTTGTTCCCTTAAGAAAAAAGCTTTATATTTTACGTATAATTAGGGATATATATTGGGTTATATTGAGTTAAAAGCAAAATTTTAAAGGAAATAGAGAACAATTTCCCAATTTTTTTTTTAAATTTTGATTCTGAATTACGTATGTATTTTTGTAAGATAATAAGCCTTTAAAAATACTTATTATTTTGAGGATTATTCCAAGATTTAAGATATAAATGAATAAAAGAAAAAGCTTTGAAAGAAATATCCTATTTTGCTATCTAAAAAATCTCAAAGTCTACCCGCTTCCTAACATTTTTTACAATAAGCCTTAAACATCGAAGCTAAAGAAAATTTTCAAGCAAGGCAATATAGAATAAAATACTGATAATTTATTTTTCTTATAATAGCAGATATTCACATTATAACAGTTTTGGGCGAATAACTTAGCAATAAATAGAGATGAAAATCAGAGAACTATCCCTGCATACTTTCCATTCATTCAGAAAGATGCAATTAAGGTTTTAAGTCTCAAAATTTCAATATATATATTTTTTTTCAATTCTGTTCATAAATCTCTTACTTTTATTGAATTATTAAATGCAGCTTTTATAAAATTAGCTCAACATTTACCTTTTCAGAGTTTCCTTTACTTTCATTCAGGTGACGTAAAAAATCAGTCAACTATTTTCCTGCTTGGAAAAAATATACCAATAAAACGAATGCTTCTGTTTTAACTTTAAAGGTAACGTATTGAAGAAAAATATTGTTTCCCTGGTATACATGTTGCAAATATCATTAGGTATAAATTAAATTAGTTTTCTCTTTAACACGACATGATGCATGCGAAACAGCTAGCTATATCAGTTATTTTTACGCTTTAAAGCTAAACATATTATTTAAAGCCAAATCCTTTCAATATATCCAGTTATCCTTTATAAAAAATTGTTTATCAAAGAAGAAATCATTTTGCAAGTAATGGAACGTCGTGAGAAGTATACACTGTTGTGAGAGAAAACGTGATTTTTAGATCTCCCTTTACGTCACCGACGACGGAGGCCTTTTAAAATACCATTTTTCTGACGCCCATATTTTTCTTCCCATATGATTTCCAAGCAGCTATCAGCCACTGTACTATCAGTTTAGGGAGAGCAGGGAAAACACATTTGGTAAAAAAAAATGCTCCCTATTAGAGGAGATAAATGCAGTGTCAAGATCAACTTTTCGTAAAGAAGTTGACATGAAACGGTTACACGTGAAAAATTCAACTTACAAGAGGGTACTTCATCCTATTTTTTCTTTTTTAAAGAAAAAAAAACAATTTTTTATTTGCAGTTGATAATGTAATTGGCAAAATGTATAAATTTTAGAAATTCGAACTTAAATATATTTTTTATCGTTAAAAATATTGTAAATTGGCTATGATTAAAATAAAGCACATTTTCAATTTGACTAAAAGCCTATTTCTGTAAAGCCTATTTTCAAATTGCTTTTTTTTTATTTTTGTTATTATTAGCCTCATTTTATTATCGATTTGCTCTTATCCCCTACAAAATTTGAAGATTAAAAATATAACTGATTTTTTTTCAACATTGCAAATATTTTATTATCTATATCATATTTCAATTCACTACAGCACAAAAGGCAACATATTTAAATGTATAATTCGTTTATATTCTATTTAATAAATTTTATTTTCCATGTAATATGTTGCCGTTTTCTTTCCTCTTTTTTTTAATGCCAAATGTATTTTAATTTTATATGTGATGATAAATGACGCTTTAATTAGATATTTTTAAATTTCCATAATGTTATATAAACAGGCCTAAGTCATAAATCCAAGAATTAATTCATTATATGGAGCCTTCCTTTGTCGAAATAGTATTAAATTAAGTAGAATAAGTGTTGAATATGGAACTGGATTAAGCGTTTAGTAGAAATATTCAATTGTTGCATGTTTTATAAGAATTTGATGTCATGTGCTTCAGATGTTTCTATTGTAGGTTATGATATATCTTATAATAAAGTTTCTTTACTTTAGAAATTCTGTGAATGTGATATTGAATTAAAAATAAAATCTTCACCAAACACGGAAAAGTATTGCTATATAACGATAATCTACATCTTTTTCAATTTTAATATTTTTAGTTTTTTTCAATTAACATATTTGTTAATTAATATTTACTACTGATCTCGATTACCTTATTTCTGCATTATCTTCATTAAAACTTATTAACTCATAACTGCAAGCATAATGGATTCTAGAATTCATAGTTATTAAATATTTTTAACCATTTAATTCTAATTTTTTCCTAAAAATTTTTTCGATATCAGCAGATGACTCCCAAATATGTTTCAAAATATGGGGAAATGAAAAATGTTTAAAGAGCTTAAGATATCTGACTACTAATTACATAAAACATTTGTAAAATTGGAACAGTGAAGCGGCAAACAAAAAGCTACACCATGATTAATAAGATGAAAAAATTGACACGGAATGATTTTTACATTTCATCTTTAAGCAAATAAATTTTCCAAATTGTTGAGTTTGTAGAATACAGAGACAAGCGAACTTTTCATTTTAATCTGTTTAAAATACATAGTAAAAAAGGAAATTTTATAATTTTTTTTAAAAACAATGCTTATTTATGAATAGTGAAAAGCAAGTTAAAGGAACATATTAAAAAGGTTGAAGAACTTTTAATCTCTACATATACGTAGATTTTAAGTTTCACACCATAAATTACCTCCACTCTTTTATTTAAACTGAAAAGATTAATTCTGAGCACAATGTAACAGCTATAGGGCTTTGAGTTTCAGTATCATAATCACTTGAATTGATATGAGCTGGATAGTTCATTAGGTGCAATATTTTTGAATTATTACAAGAATAGTACGAATGTCGAATACAACAGAATTATGAATTTTCTAAAAAGAATAATGGCTTGAAAAACTGATTTGGTATTTAAATCGAAGATTACTTCCATATTTATTTACTCTTAATATGAATATGTTATTCTTAAATATATTTTATAACAAATCTTTTGAAATTTTTTAATACTTTTTAAAAATATATGTAATTCGTATTATGTAAAATAACAATATTTGTTCTCTTCTCTTTCAATGTTTGGCTCTAATTTTTTTCATTCCGTAAGGAATCGTTTTTCCGAAATATTTTCAAAAATATATTGAAATCTGTACCGCAAAAAGTTAAATTTTATTTAACTGCAAAAGCACAATGCAATATGCAAAATAAAAAAAAATATCCTCTGAAGCTGAGTTCCGTTTTTGTATACAAAGAAGAATCTTTAGGAGGAAGTGCAAAACAAACATTTGGTTTGCACATTCAATTCTTTACATTTCCCCTAAACAAAATATCTGTCCTTACACTGTTTTTAATGCTATTGATACTTGTACGTAGTTAGAATCTTTTCTATGGTGACTGGCCCTATTAGCTGTACTCCATTGACCTAATTTCGAGTACTGTTTCCTGATCGGAAAAGAATGTACTATGTAAAAAAAGTTCAGAGTGGGACAGACTTGTTGTGTCATCTGTAAGTTAAATTAACAATTGATATTTTTACTACAGCTTTTCATTACCATCTGCTAGTATCATGAGAGGAAACATGCATTGGTATACCTTGGTATATTTAGTGGTATTTGAAAATTAAGCTTATAATCTTAAGAAAAATATAAATATTCATCATATATACATGTAATGTCAATTACATTTAAATATTTTCCTTTGAGATCCACGTAATGAAAAAGAGGGGGGGGGGGTAGAAAGAAAAAATTATCTTAAAATGGAGGAAAATTCTTCAGAAGGTCAAGGCCCATTGGGGCCTTCACGCCATTGAAAAAGAAGACTTATCCTAAAACAATAGGTAAAAAAAGTTCTAATATTGTACAATACGTACGCGAAAAATTTCAGTCAATTATGTCTTTTTAACTTCTTCAGCAATCTCTGTCCCCGTTTTAAATCTTATGAAAATGCTTTTTAGTGTCAGTAACTGCTTACTGTGAAAGTGGTATCCACTCTCCCCAAATAATTCTTGTAATTGGAAAATTGAAATTTAAAAAAACTTGGTACTTTCATAAACCTAATATAGTGCATTACAAATTCAAACTATGTGACATATTTGTGAATTTTGACTGCGATTTTAAGGAAGTCAAATTAAAGTTTTTAGTCATTTCAAGTAGACTTTATTTAGCATGATTGTAGCAAAAAATTTTTTTTTAAATTTTTACTTCTTTTTCCATTTTTTCTATAATATTTAAAGCGATTTTAGCCACCATATTTCATTATAAAAATCCCAAGTTTTCTCTTGTTTTAGCGCAATAATTATCAGAAATGTGTATTTTATTTAAATTTCTATACACGTTAAAAACGTTAAATAGTTCCTACATCTTAAAGCAATTATTTTTCTTTAATGTTAAAATCGTCTTTTACTTAAATTTTTTGAAAACTTTAATAATACAAACAAATGGAAATCAATACAAAAAAATCCTCTCATAGACAATATAATTTGGACTCTTCTACAAAATTTTAAAAATAATGGAAAAATCGCATTCCCATAGGATAAATTGTTGATAATTGACCACTAGTGCGTGAAAGGAGGACAGTAACTGCTTGCTTCCTGCGATACGTCACAGGGCGGGACGTAGGAAAAAAAGGAACCGTTCGCACCGATTTTCCATGGGAAACACCGGCATTTGTGCCTTACCTGGAAGAGGAAAAGTCTTTTTAATTGATATCCGTGCTTCGTTGAGTCAATAGGGATTGTAATGCTTTCACTTCCGATTTCTGTGGTTCTCATCACTCTTGGATTTTTTAAAGTTTCCCAATTCTCGCAGACCTCCTGTTTTTTTTTTTTTTGATGAATGACTCCTAAATGAAAACTAATGCAATAACTCATTTTTCATAGTGATATTTTCCTTAATTTTCTATCTAATCTTCTGAAAACCAATTCACATTTGAATTGTAAGAAA
Organism: Trichonephila clavata; assembly: GCA_019973975.1. Lineage (NCBI taxonomy): Eukaryota > Metazoa > Arthropoda > Arachnida > Araneae > Nephilidae > Trichonephila > Trichonephila clavata. Next base: position 34,075 of record BMAO01025306.1, read on the forward strand.
TAAAAATTTCTAATATAAATCAAAAAATGTTTCGCTAATGATGGATTGTTCAATATTATTATTATTCATTATTATTATCATTATTTTAGAACTTAAGGTGACTCTCTACGATCTCTATGTTAAAAGATTAAACTGATATTTTTGAAACATATAATTTAGAAGAGGATTTATTCGTATTTTATTATATCAGAGTAAAGAAGTTTTATCAAAAAGCACCCGTTATTATTTCAATTGATAAAAACTCTGAAAATAATGGAAATTTTTCAAAAATCCTAGCTCAACCCCTGTAGAGGCTTTAGCTGTATGTAGGCAAAATGTTATTATAAAAGCATTTTTCATGAAAAGTTTTGAAAATATGTCTTTCTTTCTCCATTTTTGGACAAAAAAAATTGCATCTAAGGCATTTTTTATTTTAATAATATTCTTAAAACGATTTTAATTGTATATTGGAATTCAACTGACACTAAATATAAAAAAATATCCATTTATATACTACTTCAAAATTGTGGAACCGAACGGCGTTAATTGAAAAATGATTCTATTGACTTTTTCAAATTTGATTTCAGTTTACCTTGCACTACAAGGAAACACGAGGGCTGTTGGGGATGGATCATGGTCAAGTGATAGGCGACACCTGAGCTCGTACTCTCCTCTCCAAACTACCTATTTCGACAGATTTAACGAACATTCTCAAGTGAAAGTGGTCAAAAGTGGTCAAAGTGGTCAAAATGTTTGGGAACCTCCACTCAATACGATGAGTCTTTAAAAGCATCAGCCCCTTTACGTGGTGGCTCTTCAATGACTGTAGGGTGCGATTAATCGAATAAGCAAGAATAATTAAATCGATTAAGCAAGAATAACTCTGTTTAAATGATTTTAATGATCAATCAAGGCATTTCTGCAAAATATGATGAAATATATATTCCTCCGCAATTCATTAATATAAATTCAGCAATTAATATTTTACTCTCGTCGAAGGAAAATAAGATTTTACTATGCTTAATTCTCTTCAAATATGCGTGTTAGACTCATTTTTGCAATTTTTTCCTGATTACTCGTGAACATATTCATATCAAAAACAGATGAAACCACTTGGTAATAAATTATGACTTCCTTTTTTTGAAAATAAAAAGGAAATACAATGTTTAAAACGAGATGAATTAGGCATATGATGTAAAAAAGAAATAAAGATTCATTTAATTTATATTCATATATTCTTAAATATGCATGTTTGTAAGAGCACCTCTAAAAGAATCTAATTTCACATTTATGTATCTCACATTCATTTTACTTCATATATGTTTTCATTATTGTTAGACTAATATGCATTTATTATTCTTAAAAGAGTATTCTGAATTTCGACTGAAATTGTGTATTGCGTTTCCAATTCAAACTTTAGCTTCTAAATCAGTGATTCCCAAAGGGGTCTATATGGACCCCCAGGGGTCTATGACGACCTTTAAGGGGTCCACGGCAGCGAAAAAATAATTTGGGGATCTATGAAGTATTAATGGGGGTCTACGATGATGGTTCTCATTTAATCAGATCATGACTTTATTTTTAAAAGAAAATTTAATCAATCAATTACTTATTTAACTAATATATTTTCTAAATTTAATGAAGTTAATTTGCAGTTCCTAGGCAACAGTATAAATTTTATTAAAACGACCATCATTTCGGCATTTTTTGCCAGAATTAAGCTAAAGAAGTAAAAAAATTAACGTTGAAAATTTTCCCAGTTTCTCAATTTGTCACAGAAAATCTGCCCGGAAAATGGCATTTTAACCTACGTTTAACATTTAAAAGCCCTTTATTCAGATTTTGAAACTAGATTTGAGAATGCTTTGATTATAGTGATACCACAGTAGGCAATGAATTCATACGGTCACATCGAAAGAGGAATGTCAAATTACGAGAGGAATTGATAGGAATAGACTCTAACGAAGATATTGAAGTAAAGTTTAGAAACTGTGATATCAGCATTTTTGACCTCAAAAAGATATTCCTATTTTATTTATCCCTAATAATGAAATATCTTCAGAAAGTTTTTAATTACTTTTCCTAGTGAGGAGTTTCAGCAAGGTTGTCAAACTCCAGGGGAAAAAAGAAAGAAAAAATACTGGGCACTATATATATATATATATATACTAGCTGTTACCCGCCCGCTTCGCTGGGTATTTCATGATGTTTTATAAATTTTTACTGCTTATATATATGTATAAATTATTGATATCTAAGTCCTAGCATTAAGAATTCGATTGAATTGAAAAATATACTTATACCTGTAACTGTCATCTGTTGATAAAAAAAAAGGGCAGAACTCATCTAATTTGTATTTTCTAAAAATCTCTAAAATTGAAGCATAGAATGATGTTTGCTCTTTCGTAACTCAAAAACCAAGTGGATTCCCGCAAAACCAATTTTCGGTGGATCTCTACTCCGTAAATTGAACATGCAAGCCAAATTTCAAGTCTAAATCTAACAGAAAAAAGCAAAAGTTTTACTATAAATATCCACGTAATCCCGTTGAGAGCCGTTTTCCAAAATTACTGCTCTTAGCGGATTTCAATTCAACAAAAGAAAAATGCAAACCAAATTTCATTATTATAGTCCTTGTAGCTCGAAAAAAGTAATTTTTTTGTCAATATGTCACAGTAACCCCCTGCAACCCCCCAGAACTTGATTTGCTTAAAATTTATTCTTAGTGGTTCCCTATTCAACAAAAGAAACATGCTTAACAAATTTCAAGTATATGGGTCTAACAATTAAAAACAGGAATTTTTTCTGTAACTCCTCTTGACCCCTCGCAAACATCTTTAGGGGTCAATTTTCATTTTACTCTTTGTTAGAGGGACTCTATTTCATGAAAGGAACATGCCTACCAATTTTCAAGCAGGATGATCAAGTAGTTTAAAAATGGAAATATTTATCGATTACGCCTCTTAATCTCCCGAAATTAAACTTGGTATTTGATATTCGCGAAACCCATTTTGTAGCGGTTCTCTACTTTACGAAAGGAATCTGCTTATCAAATTTCAAGACTGTACGTCTAATAGTTTAAAAATGGGGATAATTGTCTATAACGCCACTTGAGCCCCGCAACGCCACTTCTGGGTCTGTTTTCACAAAACCCATTTTGTGGGGGAATTGCACTCTATGAAAGGAATCTGCTTAGCAAAATTTGAAGACTGTGCGTCCAATTAATTAAAAATGCAAAAAAAATTATCGATAACGCCCCTTGAACCCCCGCAACACCACCTAGGGGTCGATTTTCACAAAACACATTTTGCAGTGTATTTCTATCCTATGAGAGGAATCTGCTAACCAAATTTCAAGACTGTGAGTCTAATAGTTTAAAAAAAGAAATAATTATTTATATCTCCCCTTAACCCCCCGCAACACCCCTTGTGGGTCATTTTCCCCAAAACCCGTTTTGTAGCGGATATTTACTCCATGAAAGAAACATTCCTACCAATTTTCAAGCAGGTAGGTCAAACAGTTTAAAAACGAAAATATTTATCTCTTACGCCACTTATTCCCCTGCAACGCCACTTAGAGGTCTGTTTTCACAAAACCTTCTTATAGCTGATCTCTACTCTATGAAAATCTCTTTATCAAATATAAAGACTGTGCGTCTAATAGTTTAAAAATGGAAATAATTATCTATAACGCCCCTTAAGTCCCCTCAACGCCACTTGGGGGCAATTTTCACGAAACCCATTTTTAGCGTATCTCTACCCTATGAGAGGAATCTGCTTACTAAGTTTCAAGACTGTACGTCTAATAACTTAAAAATAGGAATTTATAACGCCCCTTAAACCCCCCGCCCCCGCAACACCCTTGGGGGTCAATTTTCCCAAAACCCATTTTGTAGCGGATATTTACTCCAGGAAAGAAACTTACCTACCAATTTTCAAGCAGGTAGGTGAAGTAGTTTAAAAACGGATATATTTATCTATTACGCCCCTTAATCCCCCGCAACGCCACTTAGAAGTCTGTTTTCACAAAACCCGTTTTGTAACTGATCATTACTCTACGAAAGGAATCTTATATATCAAATTTAAAGACAGTGCGTCAAATAGTTTAAAAATGGAAATAATTATCTATAACGCCCCCTAAGCCCTGCAACGCCACTTGGGGGTCGATTTTCAGCAAACTCATTTTGTAGCGGATCTCTACTCTCTGAAAGGAATCCGCTTACCCAATTTCAAGATTGTACATCAAGTAGTTTAAACATGGAAACAATTATTATTAAAGCCCTTAACCCCCCGTAACGCCGCTTGCGTTTCGAATTTCGGAAAATCCTTTCTTAGCTGATGTCTACTCTATCAAAGGAACATGTCTACCAAATTTCAAGTCTGTAGGTTGAATAGTTCCAGAGATTTCGTGATTAATCAGTCAGTCAGTCAGTCAGTCTAGTCGCTTTTCTCCTTTATATATATAGATATATATACTAATCGATGAGATTTAGGGTTAAATCTGACAAGACTGATGCGAAATGTGGAAAATTTGTTATTGAAACACTAGATTCATCCCTCCCATTAAAAGCATTTGTTTGTTGTTCAGTTATTTTATGCATGAATTAAATTTTAATTTCATTAATTAACATGTGCTTCTTAAGTTTTAAACACGAAACTTCACTACAGTTAGAAATTTAAATCTTTTAAAATAAGTAGCACTATACCAGCTGTCAAAAAGACATTTAAATTGATAAATTTGAAAAAAAATCATTATTGAGTAAGTCTACGTCAAACCAAAAAACATGCCAAGGGGTCTGTGAGACAAAAAAGTTTGGGAACCTGTGTTCTATCTAAATAATAAAATGTGATAACTATTTTCGTTCATTAAGCATGCAAATGTTAAATTATATGTATATATATGTGTAATTGGAAATATAACTAATTTAAATGCAATAATAAAATAATAGCTATATAGGTAAAACAACATCAGTATTTTACACTAATTTTAGAAATTTATTGTCGAATTTAAAAATAACATAAAAATAAAATTCAATATATCTCTTAAAATATACAATAATATAACAGTATTTAATATCTTAAATTCCATCAGAACGTAAATACATTTTATAAATATAACACACACACATTTCGAGTATTATTTTATTTACCGAAAACAAGTAAGGTTGTTACTATGAATTTTGTCTAAAAATACTAAATGGGCATTATGAGGTACTTTTACATAAAATTTTACACTAATATTAAAGTTTGTGCATTATTCTACATGTTTGTCAAAAACGAAAATGTAAAATTTAACTGGCTGTCATTGAAAATAAAAAAATAAAATTTTTATGCTAAAAAAAAACACTTTTAATTAAAAACTTTTGCGTTAAAAAAAAAAAAAAATTTCTAGTTACAGAAACAAGGTACTAGAGTTGAATTTGGTTTGAAACCTGGGTTTTGTTGTTGTTAGACGCATTTAAATAATTAATGAATAATTGTCAAATCAATTAAAAAATTCTGAAAAATTTTATATCATGACGCCAATAAATGTAATATGTAATAATCCAAAATATGTTCTAGTGATAAGAACTAATCCAAAACATGCTGTAGATCCATAAAACTCCTTAATCGAAAGCCTACACAAAATCGAATGAAGAAAATATTACTTTGAACCCCTGCCTCTAATAGAGTTGTTATAAATATTACTCTGGGGGATCTTTACACTGAAGAGCCTCTAAATACTGCGTTTATGTTGAAACATGACCATGTTTGCTAATACGTCGGCATCCCTTTGGGCTAGAACTGCATATTCAAACGCACGCGCCAGGGCTGGAAATGGCGCGTGGCACCCTTGCTCGTAAAAATCGTCTGCATGAATCCGTGCCTATTGGCGATCGGACGACTAGAGATCGGATGACATCATTTGTCTTTTGGCAGCTCCTCCCCATCCCCTGAAGTATCACTCCCCCCCCCTCTGCTGTCGAGTAAACAAAACAAGGTGATTAATTATTCTGACAGAAGAAAATAAATTTCGGTTGTATACCAAGTTCTTCAGTTTTCAAAATATTTTGGTAAAAAAGAGCTGCGAAATGGTAGAAAGAAAAGTATTAAAAAAATTAAAAAAACATATTTTTGATCAAAAAATTTTAAGCTTTCAAGTTTTTCAGTTAAAAAATTATAAACATCGTTTGTCCTCAGCCTACGAGATTACTACAGTAATTCTACTCTATCTTTGTAATGTCTTTCTATAATTCCTACATATTATTTCATATACAGATTTATAACAATTTAGCGTATGATTAAAAATTGTATATCATGTATCAAGCTTACATTATAATGTTTTGAGGAATTTAAATACAATATTTTAAAGGATTTATGAAATTAAATGTTTAAATTAATTATGATGCTTCATATATAAGAATATCAAGTATATAATGAATTTTTTAAAAAAATTATTTCAATGCATATTGATAAAGTGCCCAGCAATTATGTAATAATTTTTAAATATTTTTACAGTACTAAACATACAGTAATAAGCATTTTCAGAGACTAATAAATACTTTTATAAGTCTGATTTATGTTGTAGGGAAATTAGAGTGCCAGATTACTCATTAGGTGAGTAGGCAATTGCCTACGGACCCCGCGCTTATTAGCGGCCCGCAAAAGCGTGTTCTATTTTCTGTTAGTGCTCCAAAAACATCCGGGCAAAGTCTGTGATGTCAAGAGTGCAAGTCTGTGACGTAAACATCATATTGTATCCGATTTACACTTACTGATGGGTAGTTTCTCCACAGACTTCTTCCAGACTCCGGATGTTCGGTTGCATACAGAGCACAGAACATCTTGGTAAAAAGTTTAGCTTTTCTTTTCCTGATATTGGCTTATAATCAAGACTTATTTTAGATTAAGTTATTTTATTAGTTATCTCAGCTTATATATATGAAACTGTTGATGCTGCAAAAGACAGGACCCACTTGCTATTATGGCCATTGAATACGATGTCTTGAAGAACATAGAATTCCAAGATGTTCTAAAAGAACTCACGACCAAAAAATTAAGAAAATCAAATATTAATTTATTTTTTATTCCATATTAGTTTTTTTCTATTACAGATTCTAAAAAATAATTATTGTTTACTTATATTTGTTTAATTTGCTGATAATTCATTATTTTATTTGTGCAGTAAAATATATTCTTAAAATGTTGTGTAGTAAAATTATTAGGCTACAGAATTCGACTGCCGAGGGGCCTCAATATCACTTCATTCAACACTGTGTATAATGGCTACATATAAAAAATAAATAGACTTACAACTACCAGAAGTTGAAAATGTTCATATTCTTTTTTAACCCTTAAGTTCCATAAAGTTCTTATTAAAACTTCGTATAGTTACCAATAGTCTTTAGACTTGCATTAATACTTCTGGTAAACCATTATAAACCCTCTTTATAATAAGGTAAAGTTGGTGTTAAAGTTGTTATTAAATGCAGTAAATTATATAATATATATTTTAATAATTATATAAATTACAATAATAAATAAAATCTAGAAACTTTTCGAAATGTTTTATTTTGCTTATGGAGTTTTTAAAGACTTGTAGCATGCCGAAAGAAGTGAAAGAGAAAGTTAAAATAAAGCTGTATTCAAAATAAATATTTAATCTTTTTTCCTTAAGAAATTTTATTATTGTTTCTATTTAAAGTGTGGAAATTTTATTTTATACCCTTTTAACGTAGTTCCGATTTGTATTCAAGCTATAAATCCTGAAAAAAATTACTGTTTGAAACATGATCAGAAATTATTTAATAGCTCTAATTTATCAATGTATCATTTAGTTGAACCGAACAACTCAGGCTTGTGAAAAAAGTGTTTTATTGCTACTTCATACATTCTATCTTAAAAAAATTTATTTACAGAATTGGTTAATATTTACCATAAAAAGCGAAGGCTTAATTATATGTAGTAAAATACCCATTAAAATTTTTGAAAAATGTGTCACTTAAGTGCAATTACATTTAAGAAGCATATGCTACTCCGTACTCCTTGTTGAATTTCAAGAATTTTTTTCCTTCATTATTAATTATTGCACTCTGTAAAAACCCATTTATTTTTAAGCTTCGAAATATTTCTAGTTCCCACGAGATTTAAACCGAAAAATGCTCCGCTCTACAGCTCCAGCTCCCGCCTCAATGCATACCCCCATCCATTATTTTTCACATGAAACTTAAAGGGTGGGTAAGAATCGTCATGGCCCATGCTAATAAACGCCCATTACACGGCTACAGCCGAGAAATCTAAACCTTTCCGTTGTTGAATATAATTTTTTTTCTAGCATTTATTATTCCCGTCACCCCTCTTTTACACCCTCGACGTTTTGTCAATGCAGACGACCATGCCAAAATCTCTCCAGGGATCTGGTATTCGCACGATCCGTCATCATTGGGGATTAGCCCTTTTTCATGGATTAACAGGAAAAATGGACGTCATGGCACTACATGAGTGTTTGTCATTACGCATGCGTAATCAACTTCTATGGCCAACAAATGCTGTGCATTATGATATAAAAAATTACGAATTTTTTCAGTTGTATTATTTCAACGTTTGGTGAATTGATCTTTTCTTTTTTGAAGGTCAAGTGTGCATGTGTTGTTTCTCGTGTTTTTAGTTTTTTTTGTTGAGGATAAAAATAAATTTTTAACGCGCTGCATCTGTTGTCCTTAAATTTAGAATATAGAATATTGTACTAGTTTTCAGTGAAAAAATACTAACTTTGTGGTTTTCAGACATTTAATTTCACTTTATATTTTATGGTAATTTATTTATTACTGTTTTTATTATTATTATTATTTAGGAATCATTTAGAAATTCGCTTACTTTTGTAATACAAAGCTTATACAAAAATTAGTAAAAAAAACTTTCTTAATAAAAAAATACATACAGAACAAAGTGCATCTACAATAGAAGAAAATATGAACCATATTTAAAATTATCCAATCAGAAAAAAAGTTTATAGTATATACCCTCGACCACAGTTAGAAATTACGAGGTTCCGTGTATTATTAAGTATGACACCCTCTGATCAAAATTGTGAAAAAGAATAAAAAATTTAAAACTTTTTAAAAATTATAAATTAAAGAACGAAGGGGAAAAAATAACATATTATTATAGGTATGAAAATAAATCATAAATTTCAAAAAAATAAGTAAGAAAATGTATGAAACATCGAGAAAAATGAAAAAAAAAATACAATATATGATAAAATGAATGAAATATAAAATTAAAAATTAAACAAATAATAACAATTCTAAAAATATAATAGTTTTAAACGAATACAGTCGACATAAAAGGAGAAATATCTATAGTATTGATATAGAAATAGTAAAAAAATATGTAACAGTAAAATATTCCAATTTGAAAATGGACCGTATATAAATTTTAATGACAAAGGCACTAATACTTCCTCAGCATTAAACCACGCAAAACGCAAAACACGTAAAATATTCTAAAACAGAACCGATTTCTTCAAACAGGATTTTAATCGACATATTGGCATAATAGAATCAAATCAGTTCTATTGTAAGAATTCTTTACTTGATCAAATATCCCAAACATTGAGTTAAAATTGCTGAGAATCATTTCACTTTCGAATAAGAATAATACTAAAAATGTATGAATATATCATTGAAACAAGAATTAGAATAAGAATATGTGAATGTGTTCTTTCCCATTAAAATCTTAAAAGAACTGAATCTTACTTAACTCATCAAAAATCACAAAATCAACCTTAAACAGAACACAATGTAATATTATAATAATAACTTGTTGTTTTTTAATGAAAGAATTAAAATTAACTTATATGCTTCAAATTAGAATGTTAATTTTTTTAAAATTCAGAACAGACTATATTACAACATAAAACAAAGGAACAAAAATATATCACTAATCATTAGCAGTAAGATTTAAAAATATAGAAATAAATAGGAAAGCATTAAGCTATTAGAAATAAATTATCCAATCATCTGATGAGATCAAGAGGTGATCGTTAAAAAGTTATATATATATATATATATATATATATATATATATATATATATACGAGTAATTTTTTTTTTCCTTTTTAAAACTCAAGTAATCATAATAATAACACACAACCAAATTTAATTAAATAATCAAGTTAATAACTGTGGATAAAAATATTTTTGAAAAATTCAAGAAAAACGTTACCGGAAGTTAATAAATAAAAAAACAAAAAGATGTTTAAATATGTTTAATACTTAAAAGTCTGATATGATATGATCAGAAAATAGGTTAAATGTTCGGAATGTTATTTAAAATATAATTTTTGAAAAAGTTTTATTTCTTAGGAAAATGCATATTGCAAACTTTTTTGTTTTTAATAAAAAAACCCGAAAGGTTACTAATATATTAATGTTTTTGGTTTAAGTTCTTCATCCTAAAACTTAGAAACTCTATAAAATAAAAATAAACGTAATCACATTCTTGAAACACTCAAACGACATGCAAAATAGAAGTTCTTTGTAAGGTAATAAAGCGTACTATTTGAAAATAATATGTGTAATATAATTTCATAAAATAAAGATCAAGATCATTTCATATTTATTTTCCCTGAAATTTTATTTTACACCCATTCAGTTGAAGCAACTCATTTCATTCAACTTCAATAAAAGAAATATATTAATCACTGACATTAAAGAGAACGACAAGTTGACAGCCAATTGATGGATTACTAGAAAGCAAAGAAATCTAGAAAAGAAAAAAATCAACGGATAATTTGAACCTCAATAGCGCTTAATCCCTTAAATAAACTTTGCTTTAATGTACGCTTAGAACTTTATTGAATAGAAAAATCTGAACAAATGATGAAACAGGTGTTACCTAAATGATTTTTAATTACAGTAGTCGTTCAAACTTCGCAGTGTGTGCATATATATATGTTTAAATTTAAATACTTTATTTTCTATTCATAAAACGTTTTTTAATAACAGTTGTAAAATGTGGTTAATAATATAATTAATAAAAAACCAGTAATGCTAATGATAATTTATCAACAATTTATAATTGTGTGTCATTTAAACTTTTTGAAAAGAAATGCGATAAAAAATTAAGATTTCAAGTAAAGTTTTGGTAAACAAAATGCATTGGTTGTATTTTTATAAAATCATGTTATTTATTTGTTTTTTATTAATGATTATAATTAATTATTTTTAACTTTTAATCACTACTTTTTTTTATCTATTTACTAATATAACAAACAAACAAACAAAAAGGCAAACATGATATTCTTTTGCATTTTGTAAAGGATAAATACGGTTTAAAACATGCAAAATACTTTAAAATGCCTTCATTATTCTGTTGACAAAAATACGAATCATTGCAGATACAATTGTTTACATCAATTTGATGTCATAAGAAACATCTCTAAATTTTGTACCTATGCCTTCATATAAAATCTGGTACAAGAATATTTTTCTAGTGAAATCCTCACACTGCAACGAAAAAAATTAACGCTACCTTTAAAAAATAAAATATTGAAATAAAAACTACAGAAATATAATACATATTGAAGATGCTTTAAATATTCATGTACGAAATTATGATAGTCAAATGTAAAATGATAAAAAGAAACCTTTCGAAGATCGAACCAGTAATAATAATAATAACAATGTCTTCGATGAAGAATAAAACTACAGAATTAAGAAATAGTAACAATCGCTTTACAGTAGCACACATAAGGACATCTTAAGGCATGGGCTAACTGGGCCCGGGACCAGGGCTTCGACCACAACAGAGGCCTCGTCTCATTCTCGACTCAATCTTAAAAAAATCATTATTCGAATAATTTCAACGGTCAAATGTTATTCCCTGTCGCATTTTTCAAAAGGCTTGGAATTCCAAACGATACGTCAACTAGCTTCATGCAATGACTGTTGTCTACGTACAGGTCAATGTTTACCCCCATACATCCTCATTACTAATGCAGTCAAAAGGCGGCAATTGATCGAGCTGGTTTGAGCGATTGTAAGTCATGCACATCTATTTGTTTCGGGTTATTATTTGAACGAGTATTTGACAACGTGTACTATATACTGTCTAGTTTTAAGGGTCATAAATGGGGCTCACATTTGAGTAAGGCTCAGGGCCTACTTTTGAGCAGGGGACAAGGGCCTCAAAAAGTTTTAAGACACCCCTGAGTACACATGCATAATCTATCTAATAGACCGTTTTTCGGCTTACTCTAGCTTAGTTGTTGTCGTGTCCTTCCCGAAGGGATGGAATGAAAGTTACCAGGGCCTGAGACAGGCTGGACTTCTAAACGATAGATGGTGACACCATTTATCTCCACCTCCTCAATTTAGGCATGGAACTAGAGGAAATGGACATATTCTTCAGCCCCCTGAACCCGTGGTTTCTGCTGTGACCACCCACAAGACTTTCTGACCCACTGATTTAACTAGCATACTCTTTCTTTAAAACTTTTTATTTGTGATATAACTTATCATGTTAGTGATGTGAAAGTCTGGATAGCAGGTGTTTCTTTAATTTATATACAGTAGATACCAATTGCGTACGCAGAATTAGCCTTAGGAAAATAGTCCTAAATTTTTATTCCTTGGATCGAATATTAATGATAGGAAACTGCGGCCAGCCCATTGGCCACATATGGCTTCCCAGAAGTTCTATCCAGCCCACTGCAGATTTTGAAATAAAAATATAGAAATTTACTCTTTTAATGCTTTTGAGACAATCATTTTAACAGCAAGCTCCATTTTTTTGAAAAACTTCCATTTGAATTTGAATATACAATAATTTTGTGAACTTCAGAAATCAATTTTAAACCTTCTGCATGAGCAAAAAAATGAAACTTACCTAATAAATATGCCTACAATTATTAAAGTATGCTCATTTACTTTTATGTTTAAACCAAAAATATTTTTACAAATAAACAAAAAAAATGCAGCTGTAGCTGCATTTATTGCATTAGCATTAAAATATTTTTCAAAATATAGAGTATATTTTTAGATTTTATTGCGCTTTACAATTAATTATATCCCCCCCCCACCACCAAAAAAAGATGTCTGAAATTCCACAGATAAATTCTTAAAAGAAAACATAAGCTGTAATTATAGAGAACTCTTAACTGTCTTTTGATCTGCTGAAAGTTCTAGACTAGCTTCGAAGAGGGAAAAAAGTATAGTAATCCCATTACGGACTCGAATTTAAATACGGATAGTAGATAAGATATTAAAGGATGCCAGTTTCGTGACCGGTGATGTTGAAATCACGTGTTGGTATAGAATCCTGATTTCGCAAAAAATTCATGGGGTGAAATAATGTGAGTTTATACTTGCTAAATTGAATTTTGCTGTAGAGTCCTCAACAGAAAATTTACTAGGTTTGATATCGTCTGCACCATTTGACCATTGTTTAAGAATATGAATTCCACTACCAGTAGGCTGTCAAAGTTTTTGATCAATAACAAATCAAATAAAGTTCTTTGAACAAATATCTTATTACGTCTTGATTATTAAGCTTGTTAAAATAGAATATCTCTTTGTTGATTTTAAAACCGCTTATGATAGCATCAACACAAAAGCTCTTATTGCAGCCATGAAAGAGTTTAAAATTCCTGACAAGTTATTAAGGCTGATAAGCCTGACATTAATTGAAACAAAGATCATGGTCAAGGTACAGAGTGATCTTTCGGGCCCATTGGAATTAAAAAATGGCGTTCGACAGGGAGATGCACTAGCGTGTCTTCTCTTTAATCTAGCTTTAGAAAAAGTGGTAAGAGTCTCCAATATCAATGCCAGAGGAAATATCTTTAATAAACCAAGACAAGCCTTCTTGTCTTTGGAGAAAGAGGCCCTCAAGACGAGACTGAAAATCAATGAGAATAAGACCAAGTGCATGACACTAAATCATGTTTTAATAATTCCCTCTTTAAAATTGAAGATTATAATTTTGAAGCTGTTGACAGTTTCACTTATTAAAGTTCGGGAATTAACAATAGAAACGATTGTACTACTGAAATCCAAAAGAGAATTACTATGGCTAATAGATGTCTTAATGGAACAGGAAAGTATATGAAATCGAATTTAATCAAAATAATAACAAAGATTATATTGTATAAAAGTCTTTTAAGATCAGTATTAACTTATGCATGTGAAACTTGGTCCAAGTCTCGAACAGATGAGAACATGATAAGTATCTACGAAAGGAAGATCTTAAGATTTATTTTAGGAAGAATTCAGGGAAATGGAATGTGGCGAAAGCGATCAAATTTCGAGCTCTATCAATCACATAATGAATCTGCCATTGTTAACTTCATCAAAATACAACGAATTAAGTGGGAAGGTCTCACTGTCAGAATGAAAGAAGAACGCACCACTAAAAAAGTGTTCAATGCTCAATCAATTGGCACACGAAGAAAGGGCAGGCCAAATCTTAGATGGATTGATGGCCTAGAAAAAGATCTCCTAGTTTTGAGAACTGAGAATTGGAGAACACTAGCAGGAAGAAGGCTGGTTTGGAAAATGCTTCTTGAGAAGTCCTGGGCTGTTGAGCCACTGAGGAAAGAAGGAAAATAGAACATTCTCAAGATTTATATCTATCCATGAAATATATTTTCTAGTTTACAAATTTCTTTTGTAATTATTCATTGATAGTGAAACTTCAGTGTTCCTTCAGGATATGTATTCATCGAATTTTAGTATGCCTCCAGTCATTTATAAATGTATGCAGTTAATTATCATTGTTTTTTTTATTCTGTATAAGTTTTAATTTCGAATTTAAAGCAGTCTAGAAACTGAAACCTAAGTACCGGAGTTCGTTTAATACTATAAAAAAATAGAGTTAAATTTTCTGATAAAATGTTCTTAAAAAAACAGACCTGAAAATGTTTTGAAACGACACAAAACTAGTATTACATGTAAAAAAGATGTGCAAATTACAGTTGTATCGCGTTAAATTATCAGTTCTCATTACATCATTACTGTAGATCAGTTTTTACGTAAAAGATTTTCCCGATCGTGCCAGTTGGAAAACTTACTTCAAAACTTCTGTTCTTATTTTCTTGATTTACATTTTCTATGACCTGAAAATTGTAAATAAATAATAAAAAAGCCGATAAATATCTTTAAAATTTAAAAGAATTATTGAACCATAAAAATTACCTATGGCACAAATTTACGAAAAATAAACTAATAAATATACATTTTCTTGATCTGTTAAATGCCTTCAGACTCTACGTACAGTTTAGCAATATCTACTAATTCTCAATTCAGAGATAATGAGTTATTCTCGTAAATCTCTTTGAAATTGTGTGTTGCTGATTTGACATCATTACATTATCCCGTCAATCCATTTTATGTATGTTATATATTCCTTATTATGAATTTTAAAATTACCAATATACATTGAGATAATAATATGTTTTATATGCTATAAAAATTATCAAAATTACGTGAAATTAATACTTGCTTGTTCTCAAAAACAACATTGCATTCAAACATGAAAGCGACTTGAAGCAACAGTTAAGGTCAAAGTTCGACGAGGCACACTTCCGCTGGTAGTTCTTTTTCCCCTTTTACCAATTTTGACAAGAGTAAAGATCTGTAATTGGGCTCTAAGGAAGAGAACCCCCCATCGAGAAGAACCCCGAGTTACATTCTCGGTTTCCACTTTCCAACTGGACGCTTGCCATCAAATCGGCAGACGCCTGCTTTCTCACTCTTAGAGTCGGCATGAGGACTGTCAAAGGATTCGAACAAGTTCAGGGTGGGTTAGGCTTGTTAAAGTGGAAATCAAAAGCGTTTTGTGAGTTGCATGGGTAATTTGAACCACTAGGGGGACAAGTTCAAAGCACGTTTTGTATGTTAAGTTCCATTTTTTCCCATATACCACAATTTTCAAACCTTGTATTAAATTTTTATTTTAAAGAAAATAGAGATTGATAAAACACAAATTTACTGGGAAACATATTTCTGATCAAATTAATGCTAAAAAGACTTCCATTTAGTGGGGTTTATGCTCGAAGTCCTCGTGTAGACATGGTGAGGAAATTAGAGAGTTGCGTACCTGAAATCGTTCTCGTCACTTGACCTTCAAATTGTAACGTTAATAAACAATAAGTTTAATAAAATTAACAGAAGTTCTAATAACTAAATTTTAAGAATTTCTATAAAGGGGTACTTTTATACATGTTGTAACATGTGCTAACAATTTATAACAATCGAATACATTAACATCTATAAAAGGTTTTGTAGAGCACTATCCTCTGAATTTTAAAAATTTTATTCTCAAACATTGTGGTAGAGTATTTGGTACTAAAAATTGGCAATATTTTTCAATTTAAGGAGACACAATACGATTCAATTGACAAAAATCAGTCAAAAAATCAAATTTAATTTTTTTAACTTAAATTATTTTTTATGTACTTTTCTATAAACTCACAAAATTTGAAAGCTCTAAACTTAAAAAACACAAAATTATGATAGCTTTTGCGTTCGGTTTTATTCACATCCCTATGGCAAATCAAAACTTTAAACTAACTTATCTCGGAGAAAGATAAAATAACTAGTTTGTCTTCCATTCATTTAAAAAGCTAAAGCTTTTTTCTATTGTGTAATGCTTTGAAATTTTTTTTACCTTTAGCTAACAGTCCAGGTAACAAAAGCTGGTATGCATTTTTCAATCAAAGCAATAATTATTTTTTTAAAAATAATTTAACTCAAATTTGTACATTTTTTAAGGAATTTTCAATAAGCATTCATAAAAAGAATTATTGTACGAATACCAATCATGTTATCGCAAAACCCATACCAACTTTGGTTACGCATATTTTGACGTACTTGTAAATCAAATATTATGCGTGTATGTAAATTATTGTAGGGGAGTAGCACTTTTAAATCTCTTCACAGATTTTAAATTTTTTCCTTAAAAAATTAAAAATGGCTTGCTTTTTATGAAATTTTGAGCACAAAAAATCTGTTTTATATAGTATACACACATAGGATGCAACCCAAAATTTTTTGAAAATCCTTTAATTAAAATTTTTTGCTTAAATCGTATCATGTCCCCTTAAAGTTGATTGTGTTCTCAAATTCAGTTATTCTGCGTGCTTCGCTCAATTGTGCAATGTAGCATTTATATACATATTTTGAGATATTAGGATTCATAGCTCTGGCCCTGAGTGGGCCCTGTCTCAAAAGTAAAAAGGGTCCTTAATATTTTACGTTTTTTTTTTTTTACTTATATATTTTGGAGCCCCTGAAGCAGGGGGGCACCGTAATCATTGATACGGCTAGTACAGTGGTAGTTACGCCCCTGATTCATGGCATTTCTTGTTTTTTTTCCCTCGAAACTATATATTCTTTTAATGTTATCAAACGCCTCTGAGAGAAAAAAAAATATGACCTCGAAATCCGAGTGGTCATGATCAGAAACTTGTGGATGATGCTGTCAATTCGTAAGGTGGTGCCACCGAAGACCTGATGCATGTTAAATCTGTAGGGGCTCACATCACTTTGGGGTAGTGTGAAAGTTTGGAGAATGAATGCCTGCTCAGGTGAAGTCCTCGTTACTTGACCGAGCTCAAAATCACCAGGTCCATCACCAACAGTCCTAATGTAGCATCAATGAGACGTTAATAAAAAAAAATCAAATCAAGAGGCAGATAATTTAGTTTTATATGTGTATGCATTTTTTCAGTAATGATAGTATTAATAATTTATTAAAAATATCAATAAAAAATAACTTTAGAAAATTTCCTGATTTGTGTACAATTTTGTTTTAACTCCTATTTTATTAAGTATTATATTATGTAAGATATTTCACTTGTGGAATTCTCACGAAACAATATTCAATTTTACTATAATCTGAGAGTCAAATATAACAAAAGTTTTAAATTTTTATTTTTTAAAAAAAAGTATTTCCTTCACAATTTTTCTTTAACAGCTTATTTGAAAGACAAATGTCATTTAAACATTTTAAAAGAGATTTTGTTCGCTTATTTGCAAGTACATTCTTCTGAATGTGCTATTTGCAGAGTTACACTAAAAAATCAAGGTAAATAAATAATAAATATTTTAATTATAGGATTCATATCACAACTTATGACAGATATATCCGCTGATGATGTTAATGGTTTTCCAGTTACCACTCAAAAGACCACGCAACAAGTTTGTACTAGTGTATAGTAATAAAACATTTTGATATTTTTAAATGAGTGATAAAAATAATCTAATGAGAATTTTTAAAAAATCACCAGTTTTTTCAATATATCAACAGCATAATCACACCAAACATTTATTCCATTCTTGATTTTTTTTATGTCTAATTTTCATAACCCCGTGTAATTAAGATGGGTTATGAATACTGAAAGTACTTCTGTTTCTATAAAAACTTATGAATATATGAGTGCGTGAATAATGTCAATATTCGTATAGTTATGGAATAGTTAATGTACCTGTTATTTACAAAATTTATATTATGTAAATAACGTATTAGGGGCATATATAAAGGGTCTCTTAAAACCAATATATAAAATGGGAATATGAACGAATATGAATAAGTAAAAATCTAAACCTTCCCATGAAAAAAATTATGTATATTCTCCAGACATGTATTGTATTTATTATTTCCTAAATTGCAATATTTTAATACATTTTAATATACGTAAAATTAACAATTTTAATTGCTTAGGTCATTTTTTAAAATTTTTTTAAATATTTGGGATTTATTATTTTTTTAATGAAAGAACAAAATACTGATAGAAACAAATATCATACAAGGATGTCTGACTTCTTGAGACCCTGGGATTCGATGAAAAAGTAGTCCCCCCCCCTCTTGACCCTTAAAAATAGACATATATAGCATACGTTGTCAAATACTCGTACAAACGATAATCCGAAACAAATAAATATGCTTGTCTCACTCACTCACAAACCTAGGCATAAACCAAACTTGATCGAAAACCATCTTTCTATTAAATGAATAATGATGGTGTATGGTGGTAGGCTAGGCCTAGACATGAATGACGGCCATCACATAATAATGGAATCTTATCACTGCTCGAAATTTCCAGTTTTTAAGAGACTATACCCGGGAATAACATTTGACCACTAAAATTATTCGGATAATGATCTCATTGATGCTGAGCTAAGAATAAGACGAGACCCTGGTTACGAACCCAGCTAGCCCATGCCTTAAGACGACCCTGATTTCATACTTATTCACTTATTGAAATACTTATTCCCTTATTGAAATACTTATTCACTTATTGAAATACTTATTCACTTATTGAAATACTTATTCACTTATTGAAATACTTATTCACTTATTGAAATACTTATTCACTTATTGAAATACTTATTCACTTATTGAAATACTTATTCACTTATTGAAACACTTTTGCAAAAATTATGGGGAGGGGACAATTGCATCATGAATACAATAACTACAATAATTTCTTGTGTGAAAGAAAAATAATCACTAAAAATTATTCCGATATTTACCATTATTCGCTTTTTAATTAGGAAAGCTTTTTTTCAATCAATAAGTTTATTTGTAAAGCTACACGATACTTAATTTTGTTTATAATCCTTAGACATACTCGTAAGGTTTAGTATCAGTGGTGCACACAAGGGGGTCCCCAACTTCAGGATCCTCCCCAAAGGCCTTGATTTTTTTTCGATTGATTATGATCCTATGTATATAGTACGCAAAATTTATTTAAGTATTTGTTATTAATTAATGCTAGTTATTTATTTTATAATTAATTTTTTACTGTTTTTTTTTTGTTCCCGAAAATCGACAAAATCAAAAGAATATTTTGAGCGGCGTATTGGAGTATGATACGAGAATGGTAGACATCCAATCCTGGGCCCCTTCCCCCCTTGAAAAATTCCTTTGTGTGCCACTGTTTAGTATACATTTAACTACCATTCCGTTACATTATATTAAAATCTTCCCAAATAAAAAAAAATGTTCCATATAAAAGAGAATGCATTACGTATGCCTTATTCAATCGGTATCACAGTTCTTATCTATTTTGCAATTCAGTTTTCATCTTCATTAGAATGTCAAAGTAAATCTGAGTGAAAAAGCTCGAAGTTTGATTCTCGATCTTCACCCCCCCCCCTCTACAATTTAAAAAATAAAGTTAACTCTGAACTGCTCATTTTTTTCTCTCTCTTTTTTACACCAAGATTCACTCGATTCAACAATAAAAGAGCACTTAGTACCATCTCCCCGATCTAAAAACCACAAAACGGCAAAACATCACCTCAAAAATGTACCACTTTTGCAGCTTCTATGCCAGTAGTTTTCAATTCATCTTCTGAAAGGAGTCTTTGTTTGCTAAAAACTGTCTAATCACTGAGCGGAAAATGTATGGATTCAGTTATCCAAGTTGCAACAGTCGCTACTCGTCTTCCGCTGCTGGAGACACCACTCCCTTTATCCCCCTCCCTTAAAAATGCTAAGAGTTTGGCCACACCAAAGAAAACTATCTCATCTCAGAATCGAATCCTGATGCGTCGCAGATAGAACTAAAAGTGGTTTTATCGGTAACTGAATCTGTCGCCGGTGCTTCTGAGTTGGGGGAATATCGGACTGTTAATCTATGTAAACTGTAACTGTAGCCACCGATGATGGGTTTTCAATCGTAAGTGAAATGGACAAGATCTCTGAAGATTGTGTTCCTTTCTGTTGTAGGTTTTCTTTTGCCAAAGAGAGAGAGAGAATGGGTTTTACTGTAACATCTGCAGTAGAAAGTGAAGCCCTGTTTGCAGTAGGACTAATGATAAATGAAGTAGAACTATACGAACTTCTGAGTTCTGTTTAAAAGATTCAAATCATTATATCATATCATTTAATAGAAATGTAAATTGACGATGTTTGTGAAAATTTCATGAAAAAAATTAGTGAGGACTTATATTAATGAATTCTATGACGCACAACCTCAGAAAAAAATGCAATAATAATAAAGTCAAATAAGAATTGTTTCACAAACATTGTTAATTTAGTGTTGATTAAAAGACTATTACATAAGAATTTTAATGGCTTATAGAAAATAGTAACAATTATTGGCAATTTTTTAAATGTTTTGTTTAAAAATTCGTTTTAAATTCAAAAAAGTTACGCTGAATTTTCCTGATTTTGGATTTAGATATAAGACCTATATACTTACAATACTTTCTGATATTGTTATACTGAAATAAATTTTAAAAAAACAACATTTTATCCCTTTACATTTCCTGTTCCTTTCTCCTTTTCTTTGAAATAATTGATATTGATCGATTTTTTCCCTTATGAAAGAATTTATTGTTAATATCACAATAGTTTACATATTCCACTCATATATAAAATATACTAGACAAAACGTATAAGCCGGATTTCTCCATGGAAATTATAATTGTATTGTATTCAATTATTAAAAATCAGGCCAGTCTAAAAAGTATATATATATATACTATCGAATCAATATGCAATTAATAGAAGTTAAGTAGTTAAATTACTGTATACTTAAATTAAAAAGAGTTCCTGTATTCCATAAAATCAAAATGTTAAGGAAAGTCTTTTTGAATGTCGGTAACCTACTACCTAACAATCTGGAATTGGCGATTTGACTCATCTGACCAAGCGTGTAAACTGTCCATTGTCCATCCAAGCCATGTGGCCCCTTCAGATGATCCCTCTTTGACATCTATTGCATTTCATCTCCGAACTGTCTAGGAGGGAAGGCATTCAATGCGCGTATCAATAGGAACGGTTTCCCATTTATCAATTGAACGCTGACAGTTGCCTCGCAAACTGGCCCCAAGGGTCTAACTGTGGGGTCAAATGACGAAAAATGAATAAGGGACCAAAGGATGGAGGTTAATTTGGATACTTAAGAGAGTGAGATAATAAAGCAAAATTTAAGGCAAATTGATGATTTCATTAAACTTGTGATTGATGAAAATCATATATTTATTTCTTAAGTGCATTCATGGATTTGGTGAGAACACAGTATAATTCTTCAGATATAACATGGTTGTTCTGAATTATTATTTTCACGTGTTTTTTATTTCGTTGGTTTTTCTGTTTAATTTGATATCATATAAAAAAAATATAAATGTTTTAAAACATATATCAAGTAACAATTTTCTGAAGAAAATTAGAAAAAACATGGATTTTTTAAATGGAAATATTTAAATTTATTTTTCATTTCCTTATTGTTGCTTTTTATACACGTATTATTGATTTCTTGCTACAGTTCCAGCATTCATGAACAATTTTCAACTTCTCTCTTGTTTAATCATATGAAAATTTATTTGATTGTTGTTGAATATTCTCTCAATCATATGTACCCCGAATACTTGCTAAATATTTATTTGGATAAAAAATAAACAGTAACGATAATCAAATAACAATGTAACGAATTGCTTTCAGAAAAGGAGAACTTGAAAAATATTAATAGATGAGCATCAGTTATACGCGTATATCATAAAATAAAAAAGAATAATAATCACAATCTAATAAATCATGCTTGTCTAAAGTGCAGCCCACGGGCTGCATGTGGCCCAAAAGCCTTTAAAATATGGCTCAAACGCAAATTTTGAAAATATTTAAATTTACACATTTTTACTAAAAAAATAAAATGTTTGCAATATTTTTCATATACAATCGATGCGTTGACTTAATTTTGAAATAAAAATTTAAATAAAAACATCTTAGTTTGCAATGAAAATTTACATTTCGAAATATGCGTGTATCCACTTTTAAAAAAGGTAGGCATTTCAAAATATTTTCTACCCCGTTTTGTCTAGAAATAAATAAATTACCTTCAAATCTTCAAATTGAATCCATTGAACTGCAAAGTGACATTCAAATGAAAGAAAAATTTGGGAATGTTTCTTTATATATATACTAGAGTTTTATGAAGATTACCATCCCGCAATAAATATTCTAATTTTCACAATCATGCTTGATTAATGTCTTCAACTTTTGGTAGTACCTATATTTGTGAACAATTTTTTCAAGAACGAAGTATACAAAAAACAAAAATAGGACAAAGATCACTAACAAACATCTTGAAAAAGCATTAAGAATTGCAACTTCGTCTATTGAACTCGATATCGATTTGCTTGTTCAACAAAAGCAAATTCCTCCATCTCCTTAACTTGATTTTTTCCCCATCTTCATGAAATCCAAACTAAGCGAACGAAACTTTTACAAATTTAAAATAAATATGTACCTATACATATCTAATTCAATTATTAAAAAAAAATATTATAGAAAGAAATTTATTTATTTTAATAAAACTACGTAGAGTTAATTTTTATTTCAGTTTGTTGAAAAAATTAAAATTTTTTTGTTGCAATGTGGCCCACAAGCGGTCATAGTTTAGACACCCATATAATAAATGATAGAAGTTAATGCCATATCGGTAATAATTAATGTGTGAAAACACATAACCAGAAATAAGAATGAATATTTGGATGCAAATCGTAATGATATCAAATGCTGCGGCAATGAATTAATCATGGATGCACTGAATCACATAGAGGGCGTGGTAGCCAAGTGGTTATGGAAAAGGACTCGTGACCATAATGTCATGAATTCAAACCTAGTGACACTGAAGACCGACAGTGTAGAGGGGCTGATGCTCGTTAAATCTGTCGAGGCATTATGTTCTTCATTGGCGAGGTATGAAAGTTCGGAGTGGAACCTCGCCACTTAACGTTCATTTAAAATTACAAGGTTCGTCACCAATAGCTCTAGTGGTTCTCTGTAGTGCCACTGAATGGAGTAATATACATAAAGGCTGCATAAAAATTGTCAGAAAGTGAAGCAACAAATTTAATTTCATGAAGATAAAATATCTTAATTTTAATTATAAGGAAATAGATTTTGTATTTTTAAGCAGTTCTAATTCTTTTTTTTTTTTTTTTACATTTTTTTTTAAATAATTGGATAAGATTAGGTTGTATCGAATATGTATTAACAGTTGATCCTTTTGAGCATAATTTATTATAATAGCTCCCCAATTGTTAATTTATTATGACTTTGGAAGTAGTAACTGTGCATTGTCATGGAGAATTTCATGTATAAATTATTTTAATAAAAATCCTGTTTATCAACATAAAATATTAGATTAAAAATATATTCTGGATTAACTAATCAAAGTAAATAATTTATTAATTTCTGTTTCCTAAAAAATCTCAGTTATTTCACAATTTTAATTTGAGCATCAATAATCATAAGACTTACGACGGAACTTCTAATTTTTAACCACAGTCAAATAATGAGGATGAAACCCGATCTGACATCCCCCCCCCTTCTGAACTTCCCCACCACGACAATGGGAGGACTTTGATCCTTGATAGATTTAACAAGCATCAGCTCCTCTACACGGTGAATCTTCAGAGGCTCTAGGTGTGAACTCATGACATGCTAGCCACGAGTTCGAGACCATGACCATTAGGCCACCGTGGCTGTGTATGTTCACAGAAATAATGTTAAAAAAATCATCAGTGGCGGACGCAGACCTCTATTACCGGGGGTGGGGGATTACATTCTAAAAAACCAGTAGATTCAAGTACTAAGGCGTATTCTCTATGGTAAAAATTAAAAATTTGTTGTTTTATAGGGGGAAGTTGAAGCCCCGCCGCTTTGTATGTCTCTGAAAATCTTTGATATTTTGTTCCCAAGAAAATTATTACACACAAATATTTAATTGGTATAGGGAAAAAGTAGTGCATTTTAAAAGATTTCTGTATCTTAAATGCCTCAATATTTTTAGAAAAGTAATAAAATCCTAAAATATATATACGTATTAATATTGCGATATAGATAAAATTTTCTTTTTATTATGCATCAAGTATTTAATTGTATAAAGGTTTGCTTGCATTCAAAACAAATATTTCCTTTTAAATTAGTTTTGAAAAGACACAGTTGCATATGCCTCTTGAAAAAATAATTTTATGTTCTAAGCAGTTTTCCTTTTTATGCCCCACATGTCAACACAAAAAACAACGTGTAAGGCATTTTTCACAAAATTACTCCATTCAGAGGAAAACATCACGTTTTCTGAGTTTCAGCAACTCAAACCTAACTGTGCTAAAAATGAAAGTGTCAATAACCATTCTGTGGGTGCCGGGGAAGCGTCAAGCAAAACCTCCAAAATTAATGGTTCCAATATGCTTATGAGACGCGCAAGTAGGAGTAAACAGAACGGTTGTCCGGCGTGATTAATGAAAATCCTGGAGGTTCCTGCTACGTCCCGTTACCGGATATATTCGTTACCCTTTGAAACGAACAACTGTTGCTAGAAATAAGAGACTGGTATCCCTTTCATGAAAAGTAATGTTACTAATTCTTTAAATCCGTTACCTTTCTTTGACATTTAGTAATTTATCATTCAATCAATTAACTCCATAGCATAAAAAAGAGAGATAAAGGGCAAATTACATACATTCTTCATGAAATTTTTTACAATTATATACATTCCTTCGACAACTGTTGCTGGACTAGTATCCATTTCACGGAAAAGCAGTGTTACTAATCATTTAAGAAGATCTTTACCAGTCATTTACATTCAGTAATTTATCATTCAGTCAATAACTCCATGATAGGAATGACAAGTTGCATACATTTTTATAAAAATTTCTTTCAAAATCTAGGAAATAACATTTATTATAAGAGTTTTATTGATTTTGCAAGTGAAAAAAAATTAATAATGTCAAATTCGATTTTCACATTGTTTTTTAATTATGTTATTGTAAATTTTTATCAAAGATTTTTCTCGCTTAATTTTATTAGGAAGGATGTTTTCACCTTTCACTTCTTTTCTCTCTTCTCTTGTCAAAATTCTACCTGGATGTGATAAATATTGATCTATATTTTTTTTATATATCTAGTAGTTTTCTTGCTATAGATTTTCTGTAATATTAAAGAAATTAGATTCTGAATATTTCTTTGCGTAAAGTTGCATTTTGACTCTTCGAATTTTATCCAGCGCATTTTCAGTGGATTTAATGGCAACCTAGTAACTGTTATTCTTTATGATTTAATTTTCTAAGAACAGTTTCCACTAGAATTAAAACAACTGCTATAAAGTTGAAATAATTGCGCCTTATTGATTTATTAAAGTATGAAAATTATTAGATTGGATTCTAGAATTAATAATACTTTTTTTGATATTGAGTAAAAAATGTTTTAAAAGGGTTTTGATCCTTATTATTAAGGAAATTTACGAACAGGAAAAAATTAGGAGTATATCAAGTGCTTTTTTTTCCTCGTAGTACCATTTGGCTTATAATGAAGATTAAACTACATTTAAAATGGAATATTTGTAAGTTATATACGCAGATTTGTTTGGTTTTTGTTGTTAATTCTTTTCTAGGCTGCTCACGTACCTCTTGAAAGATATCCGATTACAATCAGATACAAATATAACTCATTTACAAAAATGTTTAGTAACTTCATGAAATCAATATTCCATTACTTATTTTTAAAAACCTACTTTATTACTTGAAATAATAATACAGATATATGTCGGTGATACTTTTCCTGATTCTCAATATCTTCCATTATCCATATTTTTATGATACATTTTAAAATCATATATTTATAATTTAATTTTTTCATATTTTTATGATCATGCGTATTTTCTTCTGTTCATTTAACTTTTATTAACAAAATATGAGCTATTATTGTTGCTGTGTAACTGTTCAATGAAACGGAATGAAGATTTATCAAGCCAGTAAAATTTAAAGTTTGATTATCAACTGAATCATTTATACTACATATTTCAAGACTAACCACTATAAAAACATTTTTAAGAAGAAAAGAATTCCACTTTTTTTTACTACTGACACAAACGAAAGGTCAAATGTCTTCACGCATCATTCATTTTTCTAACTCAAAAATTTGCCGTTAGTTGGAAAATCGGCAAATCCCAAAGCCTAATGTTTGTTAAGTACATGAAGACAGTAAACACTGTTAAGCGTCATTTTATACTTTACAGACATTTTCACACGATGTTTGCATGTTGTTTACCATCGAAATAGGGTCGTTAAAAATGATGTATACTTTTCGCTACGTCAGAGAACAAATCGAGCATGGAATCTTCTAACGATGGTGGAAGGAAAGATGCAGGAAGCTTCGATTTTTGCAATTAAATTTCACTGAAGAAATCAGATAGGATGTTTAAGGTATCCGCCTATCCTAAAATTATGAATTTTGCCAAAAATGGACAGTTTTCTTATGATTTTATTTTATATGCCATCTTATTAGCTTAAAAAATACCAAGTTTATTATTTTCCGTTCACTAGAACAAAAAATACAAGTGTTTTATCAAAAAGTAGATCCCATTACTTTAAGGAAGACGTTTTAAAACGCGTTTAACTCGAAATGTGCTTTTGAAGTGAAAACTCCTTTAGTTGCGTTGGGCACTTTTTAGTAGGGGAAAATCTTATGGGTTCACGTCACCGACATGCTCTGACTGGCGCACGCGCAGTGTGCTGTTCGCCTTAGACGCTTTTTGGATGGGTGAAATCTCGTGCGTTCGTGTCACCGACATGCTTATAGTAGTATATCTGTACCTATACAGCTGACGTATAGTGCAGTGTATATCTTGCAAGTAAAATTCAATAGATTTAGTAAAGGTTCAATGTGTATATACTGTGCATTGCTCGTTGCGATTTCGAGAATGGACAATACATATTAATGGTTGCCATTTCTATTTCACCTGGAAAAATATATGAGACAGATACAACAATTTGTATTCGAAAATTTGTTGATTTATACAAAAGAAGGTTCTGAAATACTCGATAAAGATTTGGCGAAAAATATGATAATGTATCGATGATTTTAAGTGGAAACTTCAATATTAACTTTGGAGATGATAAAAATCTACCACTAATTGAATTTCTAAATTAAACACTTAATTTAAATATGTCCAATGATCGAAAACTCAGTACTACAAAATATAAAACGACGATCGATGCGGTTTTTACGCGATACTTAGATAAATTTGAATCAAACATATTCCTTTCTTATTTTAGTTACCATAAGCCTATTGTATCTTTTTTAGAGCAAAATGAAATAATTGAATGTACAAAAAGTCTAAGTGTTGTTGAAATTAATGATGATAATGATGCAAACATTTAAAATAACGTTAAAAATCAAGTACATTGAAATTTAAGTAAATACAAATACTATCCATAAATAATATGATTGTATATTGTTATTTCAATTGAATTGTATTTATATTTTGTCATGATCTTTTGTACAGCCCGTAATATATTTGAATAATAAAAAACCATATAAACATGTATTTAGTTGCTGCTCGGAGTGTCAATAGATGTGAAAACCAGATTGATGTTGATAATTTTAATTCAAACACATTATGAAATTTCAAATTTTATACTAAAAGTTCTAAGTTTTCACTTCTATTGGCAGTTTCTATAACTGTTTTTAAATGCTCAAACGGGCCCAGCCGATTGCACAAAAAGTTTTGAAATAATTAACTGAAATTTTTTGTGTATGTTCTGTATAATAGTAGAAGTGTTTTTTTCTTCAGGTTTATCAATCACTGTTTTATTACAAAATTTACAGTCCCTCAGGTGAATATAATCACTGTTTTTTTAAGCAATTTCCTATAATAACTAAATAAAGTACTCTAGTTTTTGTAAAAATTAAAATATCTCTTATCCTGAAGGTCATTTCAAAAATTAATAACATAGCAACACATAAGAATTGAAAAATTCAAAATTTGTTTATAAACTTTTGGTACAGAATGGGTCACGTTTATGTTATGTTTTGTTAATTTTTACCCATTTTAGTAATAATAATTTCTTTTTCTCTTCTTAATTTTATCATATTTTTCTTAAAATGTACTAAGCAAATGTAAAAACAACAAAAAAAAAAAATATCCCCATATTTCCATTTTTTTTTTAAAAAAAAAAGAGTTATCGCAAGTATCTGATACCTTAAACTGCTATATTCATTCATGATAATACACACAATGAGTCTAAATATACCCAATAACTTTGTAGAATTTACAGAGAGTATAAATAAATTATATGTATGCTGACTGTAAAAAGGGATATCTATTCCCCCCCCCCACTGAATACAGATTTTTCATTCTTACTTGTAATAATATCCCTTTTTCAGTTTAATATTTGAAAGGTTCAACTAAATATCCATAGCTATAAATACTTCATATCATTTGCTAAATAAAAGCAAGAGACTCTAGATGAACATCAGTATAGTACTAGTTTTAATCTGTTTATAAATCAATACGACACACAGTGGGGCGAATACGCTCCAAAGCTGCAAAAAGTCAGAAAAATATGAAGTGATTTCGGAATGCTCTCATAAAATACTAACTAAAATACTTTTTTACAGTATATATAAATTCCCCATAACAAAACTAATTTTTAACTAAAGAGTACTTACTTCTCGCAGACTCTGAGCTATTTAGTATTAGCGATTTATCAGCAACTTTAAAGTACTTTAACACTGGTGTTATTTTGTTATGAAATTTTCATCTTCAAGTTACAATTATTCCTTAGATATTTTTTAAAAGGTTATATGAATGATGTCCAAGACAAATTTAAATATGTAGTAAAATATCAAGAAAATTAATGAGCAATAGATATTTTGCTTTTAGATTCTGAGCAATATTAAGCTATTGTTGTTACCTGAAAATAATCGTTATTGTATAAGCTCTTAGAAACAATTATTTTTTCCTGCTACATTTTGCTACTTTGCGATATAGATCAATTTTTAGTACTTGACTTACAGAAAATAATTTCATCAGAATCTATTATAATTATTTAAAATTATTTATTCCGTTTTAGGGATGCAAGACAAAAACTTTAAAAAGTACTTCATAATTTTGGGGAGAATAGTTTCGAGCAACAATATGAATACTTCATTAAAAAAAAAAATTAGGAAAAACGGACGAGTTGTCTTATTGAGGATTTTAAAAAAAGTAATTGAGTAGCTTCAGTATATGTCAAGATGGGTGAAAGCGAGTAGAATAGAAAAAAAAATTTAAATATATAGAATAAAGGGGGGTAAAGCATTATCTTGAAAATTCCATACTAAATAAGTCAGATGATAATGCTACAGTTGATGACGATGATAATGATGAAAATGAATATGCCTTAACTTATCTTCAGTAATTAAGTATTACAATATATTATTTATAACGAAGTAATTTTTAGAGTACTTAGAGTATAATTTATTTAGAATCAATAAATATGTGTTTTGTCTTTTGTTTTAAATTTCACTCATCCTAAATATGCAAATAATGTTATTCATCACATTTTAATGCTTTATTTATATGTGTAGAGAATACCGTACCGTTTGACTATAATTTCAGTGGTTAGCATACTAATAGTAATGAATATCAATTTGTTGTTAAAAAATATTTTAATGTGCTTTTTCTAATAATAAAAATAGTGTTCTTCACCAAAAACTTTTTTCTCAGAAAATATACATGTCTTTGAAAACATTCGATCTACTTTAGAAGGTCTCACAGCTTTAGTTTATTTGATAGCAGTTATATGAGGATCTCCTACCACAGTGTGTAACGCTACTACTGTTCCAAAAATATCAGAGGATCCTTAATCTTGCAATAAGGCAATTTTTAGGCAGGATTTTCTAAGGATAAAGTAATAGTTTACTTGATAAAATAAGAACTCCTTACACCACAAAAATATTTCTTTGAAAAGAGCACAGCATTTTTTAATAATTTTATGTTAACTGTAGACAAAAAGTTTAAATTTTGTAAAGTAATACATATTATTAGAATAAACTTCCTAAAAGTACTGTCCCCACCATGAAATATATTTTATTTAAGATAAAGACTCTAAGCTTAAGCTTTAAGAAAGAAATAATGACCACAACAGCTTAGCTGGAGCTATATGCATGTACGTATTCATCAAAAAAACTTCAACAATTTTTAAATACATGTAATTTTTAGATACAATTTGCCAATTTCTTTGGCAAATTGCTTGCAATACTTATCCTCTATTTCAGTGGTTTTCAAACTTTTTTGATCCTTTGAACCCTTAGAACTCTAAAATATTTTTAGGGAACCTCATTTCACACACACTTAAAAGAATATACCTCTTAAAATAATATTTAAAGTAGTATCAGCATGTTATTGCACTTAATATAAAGACAATTAAAACCACATTTAAATAAACTGTAAAAAAATTCACTTTAGATGTAATTATTTCAAAGTTTTTAATTCTTCAATAAGTTTTCATGGGCAACTGTTACTAATCATCGTACCACGTTGTGGTACGCGCGCCGTGGGGGGGGGGGGCACCTCTTCTCTATTTGATCCATTTCGTGCGGGCTGCGAATAGTTACTTATTATTTACTAAGCAAATCGTATAACATGTTAATATCCCCATAATAATATATGATTGAGCTACCATCAATTTCAATAAGGGCTACTGTGGTCAAAAGATCTCTATCTGTGTAATTTAGTCAATAAAATAACCTTTAAATTGTTTTTAAATGTAAAGAAAATTAATTTCTTTAAAGAAATAAATTCTCATAGAAAAATTAAATTAATTTCTTTTAAGTGTAAAAAAAAAATTATTTCACTTGAACAAACTTCACTGAAGAGAAAAGTATGTTGCGCAAAAGACACGAAACCAACCAATAAGAACCATTTCACTTTGGGTTCAAGCCTTGTAATCTGAGCCTTTCCCCAAGTGTCAGCTGGGTGGTAATCATAAGGTTCATTTGAAATGTCCATCAGTTAACAGGATTGGTTGACACTTTTGAGAAAAGTGGAAATGGTCATTCATTTTCTAGGTGGGAGGGAGTTTTCGGAAGGGAGTTTACCCACTGAGGCCACCAGCAGAGTTGATGAAGTGATTCTGGTATCAAAAGATGCATCGGGACGAAAGTTCAAACACCTGTTCAGTATTTTCTAAATTTCAGATAATAATGATGACGATAACAGTAGAGAGAAAGAGATGATAATAATATATACGATCTATTTATTAAAATCATTACAAATCTAATCTAATTGAACATATCGAATAAACTGTATGTAGTCACAACATTTAGTTATAAACGTCACGTGATATTTTATTACATTTCGTGATATTTTATCAATCCTGGAATTAAAGTGTTGGTTACGGTGTTATTAGAGCTTAGGAAAGGCTTAGTGGAATATCGATCTTGATTACAAAACAAGAAAATTTGTAAGAAAATGTTATTGATAATCTTGAGAAAAAAGTTTTATATCAAGAAAAACAAGCAGTTATGTCCATCTATTTATTTGCTGAACGTCCTAAAATGACGAATGACCATAGTTAGTCATTTTCCTTCAATTAAATTGGTAAAAGATAACTCAAAAATATATTAAAAAAAATACTCTCAGTATATATATAATGTGCTCGTTTTTCTAAATGAGATGTTGTATTCGAGGCTATATATAAGAGAGAAATAGCCTAGAAGAAAATAAGGAATTTGTTAATTTATTTTAAACATTAACAGAGAGTGAATTAAGAGTAATATTTCGCTACAATTTTCCAATGACAAAAGACTGGATAATCCCTTTCTACATTAAAACTGGGGGAAATATAGTCACTTATCAGTTGTTTTTAGAAATTACATCAGAGTGGTTTTAGGAAAAAGTTTCAATCGCTCAGTAAGGCATGTGTAAGCTATTAAGATATTCTTTATCCAAGAATCGCGAATAAATCTGTCAAAATATAGATTTTAATCATTTTAATGTGAAATAAAATGAGATTTGCATTTCGAGAAAAAAAAGATATAAGATTACAGTTTTAAATTAATATTAAGATATAAACAGACTTATAGATACATATAGAGATATACATAATTTATGTTTCATATTATAAAGTTACATTCGTTAATTTTTTTGAAGAATATTTTGATGCAAATGTTTGTGTAGTTTTTAGCTGCTGTTAATAAGAAGAATTAAAAACGTTGAGGTAAAATTCGTATTTTTTTGTGCGTTTACAAAAGAAATTCTGCTGTTACTTGCAGATTATTCAAAATAAATTTTATTTACATTTAATTATAAAACTCCTACGCATGCTGATAAATTTGCGATTTTAAAATTTTATAATTTATGTCAAATTTCTTCTGGTAAAAAATATATATAAGGGTTCATTCAACAGATATCGGTTACACAATTGCAGCGTGAAAGTGAAAAAATACGAAGTACGTATACTTCTCCAAGCAAAATATTTTTCTTGTGTTCGAATCATTTGCTTGGAAATAAATAACAGCTGAAGCAACT
>BMAO01025307.1:0-60124 GCA_019973975.1 Trichonephila clavata
ATACGTCGGCTTGTGGATAATTAATGTATATAGCAGGATAGTTGCGTTGACAAAAAGTAAAATAATGCTGATGATGCAAGACAGCGAAAACGAGGATTTTTAACACCCTTTTATAAGCTTCACTTTTATCGGAATCTTTGAATTCAATTTTACCCGCTTTAAAAGGTCCTATTAATTCGAAATTTTGTTCACACTTGTCCAGGACCGATGACAATACATTGATTTTATAATTTTGTTCCATTGTCCTGATAAGGATCATCAGGATCAACAATTTCCCATTTTCGGAGCCCATCCCACATCTGACGACTCATTTCAGATCCCATTTCCAGATTTGGCAACTAAAAGATAAAGTTACAACTTAGTTCGATTAACCATAAAAGTGTGTTTTTTAGTTGTTTTTTTTAAAAAAATAATTTATTCAGATAGTGATAATGAAGAGGTGGACATTGAAAATAGTGGAAGGGATTCTTCTGTATATAGCCTTATTGAAGACAATTGTATCCTTATTAAGACGGTGTACTCTATGCTCCCGTAAAAGAGATTCCAAAGGTAAGCCAGTAAGAAAAGAGATCAGATAGCAGTGTACAGAATGTCAGGTATCACTTTGTATTGTCCATTGTTTCAAAAACTATCATACAAAGACTAATATTTCACTTTTTTCCATTTGCCCGGGATAACTCGGGATAGTAAACATATATTAAAATTAAATCCTTTTACACCTGTAAAAAAATTACAAATTCAACTTAAAACCTACATATTTTATTTTGTTTCATTTCTGTATTTAATAATAAAATTTAAAAAAAATATGCTGATTTTTTTTGCCATTTTTTAAAAAAAAAAAATTGTGAGGAAAGTGGTTAATAATTAAGAATCGAATTATTGAAAAGAATAATGATAATACGATTATGACAAAACCAACTTTTACAACGTTTCGTAATGTTATCTTTATTTTTACGAAGTAGTTTCGCTCTTGATTAAAACTATCAAAGTGTCAATATTATACTTAAGCTTATTTTTGAGCAGAGGAGATAAAGAGAAGATATACAGGAGACTCAAATTCCAACCATTTTTTTATAACACGCAACATTATATTCTTCTATATTTTACATAGAAGAAATGTATTTTATTATAAGTTATGAGTTGTTTCCCACACTCAATTTTATTTTTAGATACAAGATGTTTCATACTTCGTTTCTCAAACTATAAAGATATAGGCGGAGTACCTAATTTATATATTTAAATGAAAAGTTGCATATTTATAGAATGTTTCTAAATTTTAAAAATATAGCTCAGATATAAGTATTTCATAGCCGAAGGGAAGACATTGGGCAATTTTTAAAATTAGAATAAGTTTCTATAGTTTTAATCTTGCTTTTAAACAGAAAACTACGATACCTTTAAACAGGAAAACAAATTAATAACCTCTCACACGTAAAGATTTACTATTTATACTTTTGAATCCGAGCTCATAATTTACTACCAATAGCAACTGTTTTTAAAATTTGAAAATGAATTGGTATTTGTGTATATTTTAAACTGATAAATAATTTTAATGAATAAATCTATTCACTGTTTCTCTCTCTCGTGATTACATTAAAAGTGTATGTGCTTCTTTGTGAATATGTTTGCTTGACTATTTTCTAAAACTCAATAAATAATTATTATTACATTAAGGGAAAATTAATATGTTTTAAATGAAAAACTTGATGCAATTATTTTATCAGTTTTATCTAATTCTACACATTATATCAGTATTAGGGTAGACCAAAATGTTTTCTTTTTTAATCGCTATACCCTGGAACAATTGTTTTTCACCTAGCTAAGTCAAAATGAAAAAAAAAAAGTCAGATAACATGTTTTCTGCTCACACACACATCACACTTAAAATTTTGAAAAATGAAGGCATTTTGGCATGTTTCGTCCATTTTTTATAATTACTGAACTTACAAATGTCGTAATGCTATTGTTCTAAATGTGAAATTTGGAATGTGAGATGTGCAAGCAATAAATAAAAAAAAATTTATTGTTCCCAACAAAAGCTTATAATGTCAGGAAATGAGAATTGTTTCGAAATTTTATTCAACTTTACTTTTCTTACCTTTAATAAACAAAATTCAACAAATAAATATATTTTCATTTCAAATATTTTTAGCGCTATGCATGAACTTATTAAGTATTTCTTATAAATTTATCCAATATTTTTATTTTAAAAAAATGTACTTTGCAATAAAATTTTTTAAAAAATTGGATATTTATCTTGGTATAAATTTTTTTGATGATGCCACCCCTTCTTTTGCACTACAGTATCAATTTGGCTCTTGTTTTCTGGGCAAAATTAAATCACGGCAATATTTAGCATCCGACGAGAGCTTGAATTAAAATTCATTCAAGCGTCAAAATTTGGTAGCGAGTTCTGCTACTAGATGGTGTCACCACTGAAATGACTTTCACTCTTGTGGGACACTCTTGTGTCTTCTGAGGCTTGTGTGACAAGATGTAGCCCTATTTAAAAAAAAATCTTTATCGCATTCTTCTGACGATAGCACACAACATTTAAAAGAAAACAAAAGTAGAAAATTTTACCAAGAATTTACTTGCCACATTACCCTCTGTTGGCTTCTGAAAAACTAACTTAATGAAATGGCAAGGGATATCTATTTTCCTCAGCAACCTGAATCTATATGTCAAAAGTTAATCCTGTGAAAGAAAAGCAGTGTGACAAACAAATGAATTGCTCGTTATACTCTGGTTTTCGATCCCTCTATTATGTATGAGTTTTCTCAGAAATTTAACTTCAAATTAAATTCCTTTCCTTAAAGAAAACCAAAATGAAAAATATATTTCTCATTCATTAGGTTTTGCTTTTTAAACGTGAAGTTAAAAGGAAAAAGGTAAAGTTAAATAAAATTGCAAAATATTGCTTTTTAGCAAGAAAATGTGTTTTTCGAACATTGGAGCGAACAATAAAAACTTTGTATTTACAAGCTTTAATTTTTTTTCACTCTTCATTTTCTATGCTTTAAGTTTACAACAATAGCTTTATGACATTAGAAAGTTAAATATTTATAAAGAAAATTATAAAAAGTTAAGAAATTTCTCCAAAATTTTAAATACAATGAGCGAGTAGTGAATTTTTCCCTCTGTTTTGGTGCATTTTTATTTACTTTGGCGAAGGAACATTACCCACATGTGTAGCCTTTAGGGGGGGGGGGGAGAAAGGCTCACACTGATCAGCACCCACCGATCTATTGTACATGTTGTTCACAGCATGTTGATGGCGTAGTAGTAGAAATAGTAGTAGTAGTAGAAATGACTAGTATAGTAGTAGAAATCCAAATTCTACCAGTCTCTGTGTAATTTTACCTATTAATTTACTTCATATATTTAGACAAATTCTCTGTAACATGAACCATATTTAATGGTATAATACGTAGAAACGTTAAGCGAGGCTGAATTGATTTGTTTGTGAAGATAAAGCTCTATTTTTTATTTTCTCCTTCTAAATCATTTTCATATCAATTATCAATCCTCTGGCTTCAAAGGAATATAAATTCATATGGAAAATCATGTAACAAAATTCTGTATTAAGTACATATGAAATGTATATCAATGTAACTGATTTTACATGGATTCAATATATCCTTTCAATTATGTTTTCAGGTCTTTATTTTGTTTACATTCTTTGAATATATTCTTTGTATACTTTGTATATTCATTGTTTATTCTTTGTTTGCATAAGAAATATTTATTTTCGATATATTTTTCTTAAATTATTTTTTAAAGATTCAAAAAATAGGTCGTATTATTGTTTGATTGATAGAAAGGGTAAGAAATAATAATTTAGCTGTAAATTTTTAATAAACATACCAAAGTTACAAGATTCTATCTTTGAAATTGAAATTTTCAGTGATAACAATGAATATTCAAAGCAAATACATTTGCACTCACAATGATTCCATAACTGCCATTAAAGTAAAAGAAGAATATTAACTGCATAATTTTTAACACGCCATACAAAGAAACAATAAAACAACGAATTTCATTAAAATCATCTAAAAAAATGTAATTTCTTTAAAAATGGCAATCTGTAAAATCATTCCGAAAGGAAATTTCAAGGAATTCAAGCAATCCTTGTGTAGAAAAAGCATTCCTTTTTTGAATGAGAAAGCACGCAACATTTTGATTGCGTGATAAATGATAAATTATCCGATATTCCATGAATATTTTTCATTCGAAATACCATTCTAGAAAATTCTAATTTACATCCCAATTAGATATAAAGAGGTAATATATTTTTTAAAAAGACTGGTAAAAGGAAGTAAAATATTGAAAAGAGATATGGTTTTTTTTCTTCTTCTTTTCTGAGTATTGGAAGAGTTAAATAACTATATTACAGTGCATATATATGCAATATAATGGTTAATATTAACACAGTTACTTAATATTGATGGGTTATTTTATATTTTGAAATTATTGAAAGAGTTTGGAAAGTAACAAAGTGAAATATGTAGATCCTTATTTAATAAATAAATTAAACCTTGCTCTTGGTCTTATTGAAAGTATCGAATCTATACTTTTAGCATATTTATATAATTAAAGGAACAACTTTTTGGTTATTTAGCAGATTTTGCTGCATATTAGGCATTTGTTTAAAATTAAACTTTTAGAATCCTGAATTATGCAATAATTTAAGACGCAAAGAAATTATTTGAGAAGTTTAGTTTATATGTACATTCTCAATAAGTTTGTCATGATAACAGTTGACTTATCTGATAATTTACAATACATATTATTTTGATTTTAGAAACCATTGCATAAATTTTCATCCCAAATTGAATTATAAAAGCAAATGTTTTGCAAGACTTTATTTAAAATATCTAGAATTTTAAATTGGGAAATTTTAAATAAATAAACTAAAAGAAAAACGCGAAATTCTAAAACAAAATAGTATTGTATGATATTCCTAATGCAATAAACTTATTTTGAAACTTCTGCTTCTTTTCATATTGTTTTATATCTTATCGTCTTTCTTTCTTTTTCTCTTTCTTTCTTTCCTCTCTTTCTCCTTAAATGCTTCTTTTAAATAAGAAAAAAGTTGATTTGTGGAATTGTTATACTACTTCTTTCTATTGTTTGACAAAGAATACTTGAAATAATACATGTTTAAAAAAG
The DNA here is from genome assembly GCA_019973975.1 of Trichonephila clavata. Lineage (NCBI taxonomy): Eukaryota > Metazoa > Arthropoda > Arachnida > Araneae > Nephilidae > Trichonephila > Trichonephila clavata. Next base: position 5,173 of record BMAO01025307.1, read on the forward strand.
CTCTTATAAATCATAACTAAAATAATGTAATAAATATTTATGAAAGGGAAAAGTGCTTATTTTCTTGGTATAATTTATATTAAGTTTTCCTTTTTTACTTTTCTAGTTAGAATCAAATAACGTAACTTTATTTTTAGGAAATATTGATTCGAAATGATATGCTCTGTTATGCAAAAACTTTAAAAGAATACAAAGGGATTTTAGGGTGATTATTTGCACATTTTAATAAAAAATAATGAACGTATTATGCACCGACTTTTCAGTGACTCCCATTTATTTAAGAAATTATTCTAATTTATTTAGTTTTTGATAATTTAAAGGAATAATTATCTAAGAGTTAACATGAAGTTAATTTCTTAAATCTTACAAAATAAATTTAATTTTTTAAAATTACTTTGAAGTAATTGGGATTATGAAAGTAATAATACATTTTCAAAATAATATCATACTATTTGTCTTTCAACTCATCTATTAGATCTGATGAACATGTGTTCAAAAACGTAAGATGAAATATTTATTAAATATATTTTAACATTTATTTCAAAATCTAATAAGTATTATAGCACAATTTATCGCTACAACAAACGTAGATATTAAAAATGCTTAAGACTCTTAGTTTTAAAATGTAGTATTGAAATTTAAAATATTTTTGAAGAATAAAAGTTAGCCAGTTGAAAAAAGTACCTTTAATCTCTTATATACAAGATTTGAACTTATAATTAAGAGAAATGAAAATCGAATAATTTATAATAATACCAATTAATTTACTGAGTTATGCGAATATTTTTCATTTATAACTAACTTTTTAACTACAAAAAAGCGATAATAACAATATCAACATAGCAACAGTTTTAAACCAATCATCTCATAATTTTTTAAAAAAGAAAATGGTCACTGAATTTTGTGCATGCTCCTCTTTGAATTTACAAAGATTTCCAATTTCGCAGTAATATAAAGGGAAATGAATACAATTAATGCTCATAAAACTTATTTTGAAAGTTAGAGTTATAAATTCAGCTCTTCAGCATATTTCGGGGTATTTTTAACCCCTTTCTCTAGCTTACAAGGTTTTATACCCTCTTTATAATTCGAAGGAATCTAAAGTTCTCACAATGCATTAATTAATTAAATAAGTAGGCATAAATAATTCATGAGCAATTAAAGAATACTGAATATCAATTTATAATGCAGAGCACGTTATCATAATTAACATTCTTAAACTGCTTCTTCATTTGCTAATTGCATTTTTTCTATTTTTAAGACTGATTATTAAGTAGCTTGAACGAATCTTGAGTTTTTCTCTTTTAATACATCACTGAAAAATTTGCAAACCTTTCTTCACATTTCTTTCGACTTCAGGAACCTTTGTCTTAAAAAGAAAAACTGATTTTACGTACAATAAAATGTAAGCACATAAAGTGCTTTTATAAAAATATAAAAAAATATCTTATGCATTTGAAATAACCATATATTGAAAAGAAAATGTTATTTAGATGGTAGAATAATTTTGACAATTCTGCGGAAATTAATGAAATAGTAGGGGAACTTATTGTTTTTTAATTCATCGCTTATTAACATCTCATTTGGAAGCTGCATCAAGGTTATTGGTGACAGATCTCATAATGCTGAACCTTTGCACCCACTTCAAGTTGAATGTATGTTGCCATCCATAACAAATAAATAATATAAAAAAATTAAAGTCATTACCTACGTAGGTCAAAAAAGAAAATTTTATTGTAGTTAAATTTTATTAAAAATTATAGTTTAAAAAAAACTAAAAAACACGCTTTTAAACTGAATTGAACTAAAAAGTAGAAAAATAATTCTTAATATAAGAATAAAATGATTAAAAGAAAATTAATGTCATTGGGGTAAAAGCGTGGGGTGCTTTGCACTACATTTTTACACTATAATTAGCTTTTCGGAATAGAAATAGAAATTAAAATAATTGATACATTTATAGAACACCCACGCTTTTACCCCAACGACATTAATTTTCTTGTTAATCATTTTATTCTTTATTATGAATTATTTTTCTACTTTTTAGTTCAATTCAGTTTAAAAGCGTGTTTTTAGTTTTTTTTTAAGCTATAATTTATTTTTCATTTTTTAGTTCGATCTACAACAAAAGCGTGTTTTCTAGATTTTTAAACATCCTTATTGATTGTTGAATTTATCCTTGAGTTTGATATTTGAGGCTTCAATTACGTGGCTGTGGAATTAGTCTTGCTCTTCAATGGATATTAATTAACGGGTCTGAAGTGTATTTATTCTCTCCGCTTATGGGGCCTCGGATCAGTCCCGTATCGTAAAATAAATACCGTAGAACAGGTCAAACAAATAAAAGTGTTTTGAGAAGAAAAAGTTTGAATTAAAAAAAAAATTAATGCACCATGTTTTTTAACGGACTAAAAAGTATAAAATTCTTCCTTTTCGTTTTTGATTTCTTTTTTAACATTTTCATGCATTGTTATCCACTTCTGATTTATGGTCCAAATTTCAAGTCTAGCTCATCGGAAAGTCACACAGTTTAAAATCAATTACAAAATTCCACCCGGACAGACATTCAAGAAAGCGAGTTAATAAAAACATGGCAATATTAAGTATCAATTGTTTTTTCACCTTTTAAACGTATTGCTATAATGTTAATTCCTTCCGTCACTTCTAAACGTATTGCTCTATAAAAATAAAAAAAATATTTAGCAGTTAGAACGTAAATTATTTTTTTTCACTTGCACGAGCCATTTTTTTATTTTCATTTTCAGAAAAATGTTTATATTATGGTAAGAACTGCTAACACACACCCACCTCTACTTTCTCAGATACAGAACACTTTTTTTATTTGTTTTATTTCTATTAACCGCAAGTGTATTTTATACTTGCATAATTATCTTCAAATTCAAAACACTCGCTTTAGGGTTTCACCTTATTCTTTTATTCACTAAATCTGAATTTAGTCGCCAAATCTGGAAATGATGTAAAAAATTAGCCACCCAATCTAAAAATAGTATATGGAATTAGTCGCTAAATTTAAAAATTGTATGTGCAATAAGTCGCCAAATCTGGAAGTGGTATGTGGAATTGTCGCCAAATCTGATTATCCTTATTCCTGACGATCCTGAAAAGGTCAATGGAACAAAATTATGAAATTCTTGTATTGTCATCGGCCCTTGACAAGTGTGCAAAATTTCGAATTAATCTGAGCTTTTGAAGTGGGTAAAATTCAAGTTCAAAAATTCCGTTACATGCAAGTGAAACTTATAAAAGCGTGTTAATAATTACAATTAATATAAATATGTACATACATACGACAAAATCACAATATTAAGTGGCAAAGCATCTTTTAAATAAACATTAAAAGCTTTTTAGCCACATTAAATTTGTAATTACATTTTTTTAAAAAAAGTTGAAAAAAAGGTAAGGATTTATTTTAGAACCTGGGGTGTACAATTTTTGCTAACGGCTAACTAGCATATGATTATTCAGGTTAAGATAAATCTTCATCACAAATTTAACAAAAGTTGTTTTCTCCAATGGTGCTGCCATCTAGAGGAATAATATCGACTGAAATATATCTCCTTTACTATAATTAATTAATTAAATGCAATTATTAGATTAATATTTGAAAAACTGTATTAACATCAAGTGTCATGCACTACAAGTTTAAAAAATGTATTTGAACTTGGTGGATGAATATAAAAGTATTTTATTAACGATTCAAAATTTTAACAAGATATTTAAAGATAAATAGGGAGAATGTGAGCTATAATATATAGTAGGAATTAAATTTGATTATAAGTACTTTTAATAGAGAATGGGATCTACCCTAACTTCATACGTTCATGTTTTGAAATTCATCAAGTAACTTGCTAGACTTCATGATGATTTCTTTCAACAGACACGGGCACAAGAAACAAAAATCCATTAACCGCTGTGCCTTTTCATACAATCAGATTCAAACCACCGTATTTATAATGTTTCTTAATGTGGATGAGAAATTTTAGACTGCTTGTTTTGATGGAAACACATTTTAAAACAAAAGTTAAAAAATGAACTAGGACGTGTCTCCTAGGAGAACACATGGCTGTTGTTTTTTATTACAATTCCGATGCTCTATTATATCAGCTCATTTGGGAGCTTTTTAGTGTTTAGAGCTTAAAAAAGCAAAAATCACGCTTTTCGGACAAGATGGCGTTTTTCATTAAACCTTCAGTAAGTCACTTTTTCGTGAAGTTGATGTATCAATAATGGCTTTTAATCGCAAATTGTTTTGTTGACGTTTCTGATAAATTTGAGGTTTAACGTTTTAGAGAAATTTCAATTTTCAAAATAAATTTATTTTCTTTTGTTTTCTTTTTTCAGATTTTCAGCTTACATTCCAGAAGACACCCAACTCTCTCTTTTATACGATAGATATGTTCCTTAGAAAACCGTGAAAAAAAAGTCGTGTAAAAAATACTTGCGACGTTTCCTAAATTTGGGGATATGTTCTACAACTTTAAAAAATCGTGTAAGGTAAAAAAACTCTAAATCTTTTCCCAAAAAATAGTACAAAAAAGTAATAATGAAATTCATGCTATATATTTATAAAACAAAAACAATTCATTTTTATTACAAAAAGAAATTAGAATTTGTGTTTTGCATATTGCCACCAATCGCATTTTATAGTTATAATTTCAGAGCACACAGTTGATTTTTGTACTACGAAGCTGCCACTTTTGATGCATGCTGGCAACGTTTTTTTTCTGGCAAGCATTTGATGTCGATCGGCGCAACTGTTTAATGGTAAAAGAAGCACGGGTAATGCAAACAATAATCGTCAACTTTCTCTGCTTCCACAATATATATATATATATAATCAAATTTCTTTCTTCCACTGAGTCTAAAATATATTTTAAGGTTTGCTTTATGTTGTACATTTTAAATGCTGCTATAATACCCTGATTATACAGGAAATTTCACCATCGAATTAAAAAAAATTAATTTGTACTCCCGTTTTTAGAACTTTATTGAAATTGTTTATTGCATCCTGTGAACAGAACGCTTTAAAATACGAGGGTTGGAACTTTAATAGTGGCAACAATTTATTTACATGGAACATAAAAATGATTCATGTCACCATGTTTTACAGAGCTTCAATATAGTCGCCAGTATTGCGTATAACCCATTTCCAACAATGAGGAGATCGCAGAACACTTGTAGCAGCTCCTGTTCTGTTGATAGTTAGAATGGACCGGTCTACTGCCGCAAGAATCTCTGGAACAGTTTTGAAGTGTATGCCATGAAGTTGTTCCTTTATCTTAGGAATTAAGTCATAAGGAATTATATGTGGGGGTTAATCACTGTTCATTAGTGCGGCAACAGCATGCACTTCCGCTTTGGTGACACTAGGACGATCTGGCCGATGATTGTCTGCCATATTTTGGTGTCCTTCTTTGAAGGCTTTTACCCATCTTGCTACAGTTCTGTAAGGCAATGCAGATTCCCTGAAAGCCTCTTGAAGACCTAGATGACATTGTCGTGCTGTACGACCTCTGGCATACTCAATTTTTAGCCAACTTCATTGTTCTTGTTTTGTAAAAATTCCTGAAAACACTTACTTTAGACTGCAAGCTAATAAAAGGATCAGTTCTTCGAGTCACTCCAAATGCTCGAGACGTAGGTAGGACTAGTCTTTTTTTCTGAGAGGTAAGGTAGGTATGTAGCGCACATGTGGTATACACGGCATTCTTTGGTTTTGTTGTGTAGCGTTTTTACAGCAGTGTTGCCACTAATAACGTTCCAACCCTCGTAAAACACAAGTATACTGAAGAACAAAATGCTGTGTTCAAAATGAAGAACAACAAAATAAAGAAAAAAAGTTATTATAAAATTCGGGTATTCCCCGTAACTCCAGAAAACAGTAGACAAGGCACGAAGAGAACCAGGTCATTCACAAATGGGTGGGCCTAAGCCGATCGTCTTCTGATTACACTGTTAAAATTAGAATTAAAAAAAGAAATTAAAGGGATTCATGCTAAAACAAAAAAATCGTGTAAAAAAGTATATTGGGGAACTGTGCTATTCCAAAATCGTGTAAAAAAGAATTGGGTGCATTAGTTACTTCCAGAAATTACATACAATTTATCTGTTGTTGTTGTTACTTATGCCACCTTATCGACAGTAACATCAGATCAAGGTCCACGAAATTTATCGCGGCTAAGGGCTAGATTTTTACGCTTGTCGTTAGCCTTAACTTTGAGCACAATGCAGGTGACAGTACGATTTTGCTCAGTTCCACCTAAATTTTAAAGGAGAACTCCCTGTGGAAAAATATCTAAAAGTATTCATCCGTATTACTAATTCAAACATGGCTTTCACAGTCTCTAAATGGCTTAAAATTCCCCACATCAACAATTCATCTAAATTATGCTTGCATAACTACTAAAACAACGCATATTAAATCTGAAACGTAGTAAGACAAGGAAATACACTTCTAATAAAGCGCACGAGCCATTTTTGAATGGCAAATATTCAAATATCTGACCAAATTTTCATTGGTGTCAGCTTGGTGGCTTAGAGTTAGTGTCCCCGCTTTGGAAGCCGAAGGTTAACTGTTCGATCCCGACTGGAATTGAAAGCTTTTTTGGTAGTAAAAATCGTATGTCATATGATTATGTGGCATGCAAAAGATCCCTTGAGTATCAATTTGGCTCTGGTGCTCTCGGCAATATTTAGTATTTGATGAGAGCAAGATAAACTCAGGCGTCAGAATTAAATAAAGAGGACCTCCACCAGATGTTGCAGCCAATGAAATCGCTCCCACACTTGGGGATTTACCATGTCTGCAAAGGCTAATCTGCCAAAATGGTGTACATTTAGAATAAAATATATGATTGGATATTTATTATTTTGACTATCTACCTACCAATTTTCAGTGTTTATTATTGAGAGAAATTTGATTCACACAATATATTTATAAATATTCTATTTATGCCTTAAACGTTATATTTTATTTACAGCAAACGATTAGGATTTGTTTTATTTATATTTGAGACATATAACAATGAAAAATTTTAATTAAAACAATATGGATGTTAAATTAATTTTTTGCAACAGATTAATTTTGATAACACATCATGTTTGTGTTTGGAACGAAATGTATTGAAACATATATTTTCAATACATACAAAATGACTTTGTTTTTCTTCATTGTTCTACTTGAAGGGCTGCTTAATTTTAATCTGAATTTTTCTTATTTGCATTGAATTTCCTTTGCAAATGACCTACAGAACACATTTAAAGGTCATAGTTTTAAATACAATTGCATCCTTCTTTTTAATCAAAAATCAATACGCCGGAAAGATCCCTTAATTGAAAATATACGTGAATTGATTATTTAATCGTAATTGAGATGAAGACGAATGACCCTTTGCTTTCGTCATTAATCGATTAGTGATGCAGATTTACGCATTTTCCTAATTTTCCATTCATAAAAACATGGAAGTATTTGAACTTATTTATATTTATTTTATTAATAGAGAGTTGAATTTAATTGTAAAAGTTATTTTAAGGCCTATTTTTAGAACACGTTTATCAGAAGCTCACTGATCAAAAATATTACAGGATAGTGATTATTTAATTATTCTAGCTAGGTTTTTATTAAAATTAAATCTTTCACATCTCTGCCTATTGTAATTAATGTTATTTATCTTCATGGAAAATCAATTTTTTCCCTATTGATAGTAAAATTTCATTAAGGATTTGAGGAACCCAAGTAGAATATTTTTATATACATTTACTGTATATTTTAATTGAACTTATTTTAATAGCTTACAAAGTTGCGAAAAATAATTGAAAAGAAACTTACAAATTTAGAATATGTTAAATTTTGCATTTCAATTATTTTCCGCTTAGGCATGAAAAAAAATTTTTAGTCTAAAATTAAATGCCATTCTTTATTTTATATGTTGACAGTAAATATTTTGCTGTAATTTCTATGCTATCTTTCACTTAAGCCTGAAGTTTTGCATATTTAAAGTAGTAGTTAGAGTGAGTGAGTGTGTGAATGTTAACGTTTCACCATTCAGCTACTCGAGGGCTTTTGGAGAAGGACCTCGTAATTTTGAGCCATGGTCAAGTGACGAGGACGACACCTGAGGTAGCACCCCTTCTCATAACTTCCACATCACACCAACAGAAAGACGTTTGAGCCTCGACATATAAAACCTGCATTGGCTCCTTCTGCACGGTGGGTCTTCAGCGGTAGAAGGCTCGTACTCACGACACGCTTGCTGCGAGTCCGTTACCTTGACCACTAGGCTACCACGGTAACAAAGGAGTAATTAGAAATCCATTAAAAATATTTATTCCTTTCTAATTTCTGAAAAAGATTAAATCATAAATTTTCAATTCCTCCTTCCCCCTAAGAAATTATTCTAAAATATTTGCATCTAGTGAAATTGAAAGTTTTTTTTTCTTCACATGATTTCTTAAGAATTTTGAAAAATCAATAATCTCTTATTCCTTAAACATCATGTTGTAACCCTCTATACCTACTCTCGGACCCGGCTAAAGGTGTGGGAGAAAGTGAAGGACGACTCGACGTATTACTTTTTAATTATTTATTCAGCACACTAATTACCACAGACAAAAAATTCAATTTATCAGATAATTAAATGTGAAGTGAGACGTGGATATTTCGTAGCTGATTATTGTAATATTAAAGTTGACGATTTGTCAATTAGGAATCAAATTAGATTAGATCGCTAAGAAGTAGAAGGTATTGCCTAGACGTAAGTGATATGTTTTATTTAAACTCTTCTCGTATCTCGTCTACCTTGCTATTGTTTTCCATATTTGGTATTTTGGGTGCATCTCTTAATTCGGTTAATATAATTTGTGCTGTTGTTCGTATCAGAAAATAAATTGAAGTTATATTGACTATGGCTAATCTTCTTTCCGGCCCCCACACTGAGGGATGAGATAATACATCCCTTCACATCCTTAAATGGCTTATTAACGCTTACTTCAAAATTCGGGAACTGGCTTGTCGTACCACCCGGGAGTATCACCAAATCGCAATTATTTCTTCTCAGTTTCTTGTTTAGAGTCTGTTAAATGATCTTTAAAAGCGTTCATGACAAAGTCATAGTGAACTCGTATTTATGCTATTGCCGATATCTCTGATGCTCAGAAAGCGTATTCAAAAGAAAAGAAAGCGTATACAAAAAAAATTCCTTAATACGTGCAGACAGCGGTGTTTGAGAAAGACTGAATACAGAAGATAAACCGTGGAATGGGATGAACAATCGATGCAAGTGGCCAGAATGGACAGTCACATTTTTCTTTTTGAAAAGGGTAGAGACGCAATTTTTCCTTCATTTAATAAATGTTTTGCCTCCAATCCAACATTAACTTCGGTTCTAAGCCTCACCCGATTTTCAGTAGTATTAACTCTGAAAAAATAGTGCGGCTTTACTTCGAGTAAATACGGTAACTTTAGTTTTTGATTTTTTTGAACTTTTAAGAACGTTTGAATAAATTATTAGTTTATCAAAATGATATTACTCACTTCTCTTTCCCCCCTTTTTTTTGCTAATAAAAATTTCTTACGTCGTACAAAAATTTTCCTCTTAAAAAAATACTTCAGATTAATATTCAACTTGAGTTTAATTTTATCTATCAAAATTATATTTCTTACTTTCAAGCTGTAATATGGAGTCGTTATATTTGTTTCAATAGTTATAAGACTACTCTCTCTTATTCAAACGTGTGTATGTTTTAAAACAAATCAAAGGGATTTTAAATTTGAACAATATTTTACTTATTGCTAATGGGTAACTAGTTAATGATTATGTAAGTTAATTAAATTTTTATTCAGTAAGATAAAAACATAATAAAGGTTTAATCTCGGAGATTTATTTCGCTTTCGACGGAAAACTCGAATGAAACTAACGCCGACACGAGAACGCCTTTCAGCCTCTCAGTGGACAATGAAATAGTCAAGGTCACTTTTTTCTCGCACGTGTGACCCTCAACAATTTGGTGTCAAGAAAGATTCCTGATTTATCAAATTGTGTTCTGAAGGCAAATACTAAGTAGTTTCGAACTCCTTTATATTTTGAACTTCTTTTTTAAAGCTAGCCTTTTATTTATTTTCTCGCTATCGAAATTAATGAAAATAAAATCTGATGAAGCATTCGAAGTTTAACTAGATTTTCAGAGCCCTGTTCATTTTTTCTATAGCTATTTATGAAAATTTAATTACAATAAAGAAAAATACTTCAAGGTTCAGTTTAAAAAAATGGAATATATTGATAGTTTTTCGAAAAATTATCAATTATGCGAATTATTACGCTATATTTAAATACAATACAACCTCATTTATACAGATTTACTGAGACTAAATCATCAGGATGATTAAAAAATTTCTTATTAAATAAAATACCAATAAATAGCCAAAATATGTAGCTAAATATTATGTACATTAAAAGGAACATGTAATTTGAAATAAGACAAAAGAAAATGGCAAATAATTGTACAAGAATGTATTTGCATAACTTACATGGTGTATATTAGTCCCTCCACCCCCCCAAAAAAACTACTATGACCATGACAATGTGATGACATTCGGGTGAATGAGGTAATATTCTAATAACTATTGTATATCGGCTTAATTATTGCACGTTGATTACAGTTTCATTAGCGATGATACACATGTGTGTGTGCTCTCTCTCTCTGTTTATACATATATATCGCAAAATTACATATCATATACTTTAAATTCGAATATGAGGGGAAAATTAGCATGTGTATAGCAAAAAATAGTCTAAAACATTTTCAAATAACGAAATAAGAAGCATATTTGTTTTTTAAAAAGAGTATTTTGAATTACTCACAAATATCATATTTAAACAATTTGAAGCAGAATGTAACCAATTTTTCAGAAAAATTTCATGGAAAAGGTTTTTAATTTGTGTGTTTTAAGAAGAAAATATCATTATTTTTTAAAAGCATTTTGATTAATTTTTTTTAAATCTCTGTAATGTTTAATTAAGATAATTATGTTGTATTTTTGTGGTCCACTGCTGAATTCCAACGTTTGAAGCTAGAAAATTCTGTGACATTTCACAAAATATACCATACATAAAGGACAATAGATGTAAAGTACATATTTCAGTTATCATTTTCACTGTTGATAAAAATATTCAAAATTAATATAAAGTAACACATACATTGAGGGTAATTGACTATTTTTTTCTGCTGTTCAAGCATTCAACAATTAAAAAATAATTGAATGCTTACTAGTGATTCGTTATCATTAAACTGTTTCTCCATTTTTTGAGAAAACTATTAGATTAATTTAATTATTAAACTAATCTTGTAGTTTAATTCCCACAGAGAAATTTTTTTTTTTTACTTTTAAGATTTTTTGGGTTAAATAATTAAAAAATTATTAAAAATGAGTAAATTCTAAACGATAAATTTCAACAAAAATTTCTAAATTTTTTTACAATTTTCTTTTTATTTCGATTAAAATTTGATACTAAAAGCATGCATTATTAATATTTAAGATTTTCATTTATACATGCATCAACTTTATTGCTGTAATTACTTAATTTGATGAATACTTATAAGCATGAATTTCTAATACTGATTTTTGGCTCGGGAAAATATCAGTAATAATACAGAACAAAAATACAGATTTATGATGTTAATTTATTTAAATTGAGCAATTTATTCTTTTATAATGTAATTCTGAGTGAATCTTAACTGCAATTCATAATTTCTGAAGTTTTGTTGATAAAAAGTCATTATCTAACATAATGGAGCTTAATTGGGGTTTTATCTATTCTGATACGTTAAAATATTTTGTAAAAGCATTTTGTAAAGACAAAGCAAATTGTAGACCACTATATGTGTCGTGGTCCAGTCCTATCTTGGACTGGGTTCACATTGCCCGGCGCGCCTGGTGTGGAAGGAAACATATTATCACCAACGAAAGCCATAATTACAAATATTTATTAACAACACACAAATACAATTAACAAGTCGCACTATAAGTAGAAACCCTGGAGTGATTATTCAATTTCCTAGATTAATCCTGATACACAACTCTAACGTTCAATTCTAACCTTTAAATCTAATATTCCCTACTAAGTAATCTCAACTATTAGAATTGACAAAGGAGACGTACGTTTACTAACTTCAGGTCGGTACTAACTATAATCCCTTTGATTATTTCAATGATTAACAATATCAATTACTATCTAATACGTGCTAAGCTCGCTGGAGAGATCCGTAGATTATACTTACAACTAGTTTGGCAATTCCTTCTCCTACTGCTTTCTTACTAAATCTAGACTTTATATAGTCGAATTCATTAGCATATCACTATCTCGTGTTTTTCCCGAGGAGGCTGTGAAATAGAATAATTGCTGGCCCCAAAGTTACCCAAGAGGGTTAATGGAAGATTGACGCGGATAGACCCGTCACATATGTTGCAAATAACTCTCAGTTGTGACTCTCAATCGAAATGGAAGTGTTTCGTTTTCTTTTTCTATTAAAATAATTGCAGTTCAATGGTAATTCTATTTTCATTCCTAAGGTTATTGCACCCAAATGGAGTAGAAAAGGTATACAGTCAATGAAAATTTAAAAGTATTAAAAAACATTTATCTAGGGTGCAATGAGTTTAATTTGTTCATATCATTATTATGATTATCATCATTTGAAAAGTTTCCTGTTTTACATCTAAAAGTCTACGTAAGTAGTATAAAAACGTATTCCATCATTACTTAAATAGCAAGATAAACAACGTCAGTCTGCTAGGAAGCAAGTTTTGAAAAGTAATGCAAAACTACTACAAATAGTTAACACAGAAAATTTTTTTTATCCTTATATGATATTTAAAACATCTACTTTATGAGCTTTAAAACTACATGTATGATAGATCAATAGAAAAAATTTTGCTTAGATGTATTTCAGTCTATGTTTGAGCAATTGAAGTAACTTAAAATTAAAACTAATATTCCTAGAATTTTTTTTAGTATCTTAAATATTTAATGGGATTTCCTTGAAAAGAAACATAATTTGTATAAATGTAAATATTCATTTCGATGCATTAGTTTGGAATATTAAGATGTGAATTTTGTTGTTATTTGTTACTTGTTTGTTATTTGAAAGTTATAGTTATTCTGAAATATAAAAGCCGTATTGTTATAAAGTATCAAATAATTTGATTTTTTATAAGTTTGATTCATAATTTTTACTTTGATTGGGGAAATTTTTATCTTAAGATGTACATTTTAGTGTACAATAGAGCAAACTAAAACTTTTGTGTAATTATAATTTCACTGCATATTGAGAGCATACATTCATAAAGTGTAAAAAGAATTTTAACAGTTTTAACTTAAGTAAAATAAATGACATATTATAAATATTTTGTTGGTTTTTCTTAAACTTTAATACGCTCATTAAACTTGTGGGATCCCTTTATTCCTTTTAAAATAGAGAATAAAATTTCAGTAACAACAAAAAAAAAAATACAGTTTTTACATTTTATAAAACTCAGTATTTGAGGTTTTCCTAAAGCAATTTAACTCTTATCTATAATTATAGAACAGAAAATTGATTTAAAATTTTAAAATAATTACATTATTTTTTTTCCAAATCAATCCAGAATTCATGAACTACATCCTTTGAAGAACTTTAAAAGAGGACAGAATGCAAACACAAAGTAAGAAATTAAATATGTGAAATTTAAATATAATTTTTTTTATTTTAGACTAATTCCTATTTTTCAATATAGTTTGAATTGTATATTCGAACAAAAAAAGAAATATTTTTTTCTTTCTCTTTAATCTAGGTTAAATTGGAGGCATTGTAAGTCATTGGCACATTCAGTTAACCATTATTAATTATTGGACGTTGAAGATAGTGTTCGAAAATACATATTGAACAAACTTTCGTAAATAAATAAATAAAAAAAACTGAATTTTCAACAAATGTGTTATGAAAAGCTTAAGTTCAGCATAAGATTTTTCATAAATGTGCTTCTTGTAAAATATTAGTCCTTCAGAGAGCTCTAAGAAACAAAACAAGAAAAAATAACTTGGAATTTTTTCTATTGAGAAGAACCGAATAATATTACAAAAAAGAAAAAGAAAAGTTTATTTATGTTTTTTGTAATTTGCGTACATAAGACAATGATATAAGAAAATAAATATATGTTGATTTTTATGACCAAAATATATAATGTTTGTTAAAATAGTTTACATTCTTCGTAAGTATTCAATTAAATGTGTGTATCATGTAATTCTATTCCGCATTGAAAAGATCTATAGATTTACTACATTTTTAATGTAATAAGTAACATAAAGATTTTGTGTTGAAAAATAGTCCGTATATATTTCATACTGAGTTACTATCAACATCCATATACAGAGTTGATAAACATGCCTATTTTTTTAAAAAAGTCTCAAAGAGTAATTTCATAGATAGCCTATTTGATAAATAATGCACTGTAATCTAATATTTAGTGACAATTTTATAGAAATACTCTATGAAACCAATGAGATAAATGCATTGCACTACCTTTCTATAAAGAATAATAAAACCTTCCAGATTTGAAAATGCGCATATCCTTTACAGGGATGAACTTTTAGGCAACATCTTTGACTACATTGTTATGAACGATGCTTTGTCATTTGAAAGTTGTCCTGAAAAGCCAAAAGAAAAAGAATTCGCTATGTATCAGGTCAGGTTGAGTGGTCGAGGCTTCAAGAGAAAAATAAATTGAAACTGTCTGAATCTTAAAACTACTTACATTTGACATGAAAATAACCTTGTTTTCAAAAGTTGTATGACCACGATTTGTTTCTCTTAAGAAATGCAAATAATAATATTTTTAACCGTGTATCCTCGTAACCATTCAGATATCGATGCTGAAACCCTATTTTCTAAACTTCCTTTCTTAATAATATATCATACCTTATTATTCGTAGCTAATTTCTTAGGTATATGGTATTTCTTAGGTATTAATATATAAAGATACCACATTCTAGCAATTTAGTATATTATTATTAATTACCGTAAAATCCGGTGTATAATGCTCACTTTTTTAACACAAAAAATAAGATCGAAATTTATGGATGCGAGTTATACTCCGGGGATCAAAACGGTAGCTTTACAAATAAAAAAAAGAGATGAGTATAAAAAAAATTTAGACTTCTACACATATAGAAATATTGTTTATTTTAAGAAATGACATACCGTAAAATCCGGTGTATAACGTTCACCTATACTTTCGAGCTGCGTTTTTAAATTTTTAGGTATGTTCGCTATATAACGCGCACCCCCCTTTTTTACGAAGAGACCAGAATTGAACCAATGCAATGCTCATATGTTTTGAAGTCAATTATTTGAGGTATTATTCCAAGGTATAGAAAAAATAGTACTCTAGAACTACATTTAAGTACATAAAGAGTGTCATTTCTTTTAAATAAACAATCTTTCGATATTTGTAGAAGTAACTTTTTCTATGCTCGTCTTTTTTTATTTTTAAAACTCTCACATTTATACCCGGTTTATTACACGCGCCCGTGAATTTCGATCGCTTTTTTTGTGTTAAAAGTGCGCGTTATACGCCGGATTTTACGGTACCTTAGAACTTGTAATTCTAAAAGTGTGTAATCTTTTCAAAAGCTTGGGATAATAACTCAAAAAAATTGACTTTAAAGCATAAGAGAGCTGCATACGTACATTTCAGATTTCTTTGTAAAAAAGGAGATTCGCATTATATGGTGAGAATATAACTAAAAATTAAAAAATGCAGTTAAAAAGTATAGGTGCGCGTTATACACCGGATTTTATGGTATATATATAATCAATGATAATAATAATAATAATAATGATATATACTATATAGCTATAATTCTAAATAAGCAAAACAAAAGTAGAAGTACACCCAGACGATATAGTAGGAAACAATTAATATAAACAATTAAGAATGCCTTCTTAGGTCAACAAAGAAAATTTTTATTTTAGTTAGTTAAATTTAATTAAAGAACTAATATTTGAAAAAAATGTATTAACATCAATCTACAACAATACAAGTTTAAAAAAATGTATTTGAACTTGAGTGTATAGATAACAAGTATTTTATTAACGATCGAAAATTGGATTAACATATATATATATGTAATGACTTCTTCTAATTCTCCTTAACTGTACCCCGTCAAATTATTTTCTAGTTCTTTCGCCTCTGACTGTTATAATCTTAATCTAATTGTACGACCGCGCAATCTTAATCTTAATCTAATTGCTCCCTCTCATTTGCAGCCAATCACGACTCCTGTTATAAAAGAGTCGTACGACCTTCACCGCCATTATAAAAGCTCTGAACACACGGTTACGCGGCCTCTTTCGCTTCTGTTTTGTGTTTCAACATGTAGTCGGCTGCATTGTGTTTGTGTGTGCTTCTATTGTGACGTCTCTGTATTGTCTTACGTGTTCAAGATGTATAATAAAAAGATTCAATTAATCTCAAGACTATTTCTTCAGCATCAGTTTAAAGAATCCATTCCAACGAACATCGTCTTATTATATATATATATATATAGGGAGAAAGTGAACTAATAATTGAAACTGAATAATTTACCCACAGTAGTACAATAGCAAAAAATCTCAGCCTTAGAAACTAAGATATATATATACTAAATTGCTATAATTCTAACTTAATGCAAAACAATGTATAAGATTATAGTAACACACAGAGAGTACAGATCCAAACAGAATAGTCACAGTGATGCAATAACAAACTCTAAGGCTCAATACTAAGATTATAGAATTAAACATAATTTCAAGACACCAACCATTTTTATTTGCTTGTACTACCGAGCTGATGTAAGAGAAAAATACATCTTATCTTTTTCAAAGAAACTAAAACAATTTTCTAAAAATATAAAACCTCCTAATCCTACAGCACAAATCTATTTTAGTTGATATATGTACCTTTTCCAGAACTTAAAAAGTGAGAGATCATTTTAAAGGGAATGTGAAATTCAATGGAGAGATGAATTATATTAATTAAATGGAATAAAACTCAATTGCATGAGGTATTTTATATTATTCAAAATTATTTAAGTAAATTGTCATCGATGAAAATTGTTTACTTTTATCAGTATCTTAGGTATTCGAAATGCATACGTACTCTTATAATTGATCGGAAGGATGTATAATTAGGAGTCATCAAAAGTTAAACTCTCATATATATCGTAAGCGTGTTGAGTATTAAATGCGTATGTTTTTAATGTGACTCGTCATTTCTTCTTTGGTAATTTTATTCTTAACATTATAAGTATAGTAGTTCAATGGAAATCTTCTGGAATATAATCACCATTGCATTCTGTAAAAGAGAAATTTTCTATCGTTTTTAAAGAACCATATATCACATGATAAAATTTACTTATTTTTAATTTGCATTTTCCATTGTCTTCAACTTATTCCATTATGTAATTATTTTACTTATTACGTAACTTTATTGCTTCTCATATACTTCATCATATAAAATTAAATTCTCATTTGAGTCTAGTAGTACCAAAACATTCATGTATCTAGTTATTTATGAATCATAAAATACTATTTCAAATTCAAATCACGAACCATGAAAGAAGAAAATTATGTTTAAAATGCATTTTAAATATACGATTGACATTTTTGTGACTTACGAAGATAATCAACATTAAAATATTTGAACAGATTAAAATCGATATTTTTTTCTGAATTTATTTTATAAGAAAAAAGTTGGAAATATTTTAAAAATAGAAGTACTAGTGTAAATTTATTAATTTTTCATAAATTTCTTTTCATTTTCAGCGTTATTATCATTGTGATATTATTTTTTCGGGTTTCTGAATGGATGATCTAATAAGCTATGCCAATTACGAAGCTATTTTTAGATCAAATAATCTTAGGTTTTTCAATGCATTTTAAGGGGAAAATAATTCAATTATTTAGAGATAATAAAAAAAACTTATATTTTAGAAAATGAGTCATTTTTTAGGAAAGGGAAAAAATGAATTAAAGAATCAATTTTATCACATTAATGTTGCTTATAGATCTAATCATGAAAACTATGATTTTGAAAATAACCAAGTCTTCTCCCTTTCAAATTAATTTCTGTTATTAAAATATTTTAATGATAAAAAAGGAAGTACTTAAGATTTAATTTTGGAAGAAAAACACACATATTGAAAAATGCATGTAAGGGTTAAGAAAATAAATATATACGAGCAATTTTTTCGATATTATTTAATGCACAAATCTCCACATATCATTACAGTTTTTTTAATTAGCCACAAGAAAAAATTCTTGTGTTGCATTTATTCATATGAGAAAAATTAGTTTGTCAATAACTGATAAAAATATAGAGGTCTTTTTGAAATCTTTAATTCAATTTTACATGCCTTTACTTAGTAAAATTTTCGAGTAAAAACAAAATATGAATGAGGAGTACAAAAATTCATGAATTTTTTTTCACATTTCCTTTTCAGATGAACAATATAAAATCTGTCTTTAAATGTCTAATCTGCCCTAGAAATTTTTGTATGTGTATACATAATGAAGATGTGTAAAAGTACTTTTTTTATATTTGCTCCTTTTGGAATGGAATTGAAACAGTTCAAAGTAAATAAATAAATAAAACCAGATCATTTAATAAAGAAATTCGGCTCAAAATATTTAAACAAAAACATGATTAAAATGTACAAAATATAGTACTAGGAACGTTCAGAAAATAATCGCCCTCTTAAACACTGTAGGACAATAATACTTTACTGAGACAAGGAATACAGTACAATACAATATATTAAGCTGTTTATCTACATCATCGCAAACACACTGTAAAGGTTTGTCAGTACATAGCACTAACCATTCAATGTCCTGATAATAAAAATCCGTTCTTTCGTCATTGAGCCAGTATATAACTGCTGTCTTAACCTGGTTATCATTGACGAAATGGAGTTTTACATATTTTTTCAACTTGTGGAACACATGGAAATCCAAGATCGCGTGCGGGACTGCACGAGGTGTTTAGTGGTCGATGTTGTTGGTCTTCCTTGCCTTTACGGATTGATGAAGTGTGTGCAGCCTTTTTTGGAACTGTTGGAACCATTTCATTTCGGCTGAACGTGATATCGCATTTGAGCCATACATCACCAATATTTCGTGATCAATTTCCGCTACAAGTATTGCTTTTTTATCACAAAAACTTTACTATTAATAATGCTTCATGCTGGAGTTAATTTTACAGAGTTCGAACTATTTTGTTCTCTGACTACGCAACTACAATTTTCGTTTCAAATGAAAATTCCGGCATCAGAAGTCATTGACCTCCTCTCTCTTCTGAGTAAGTGGTGGTTTTGTTGCGAGAGAGAGAGAGAGATGTCGCAATATCTTGAGGGATAAGTGTAACTTACTTCCTGAACGATTTACATAAAAGCTGGAAAAATGACAAATAATAAAACCAACTAACCATAAAAAGATATGATGCCCAAATGTACTTGAAATAAATTAATTAATTAATAATTAAGGGGCAGAATTCATTCAAGAAAATTATACTGATTAAAAAAATGATATTGAATGTGTTATTCAATGATGTCAATAAAACTAATGAATTGTATGAAATATCGATTGGACTGAAATGATACTGATTATAAATAAAAAATATGCTTCGAAATTTCAGAAAAATTAATATAGCAAAGTTTAAATTAATCTGTGAATGACATACCGTATTTTTTCGAATTTAAGCTGCACTTTTTTCCCCCAATGTTAACACTACTGTAAATTAGATAAGGCTTAGAGTCGAAGGCTGAAAAACTTGTTGGATGGGGGAAATTGAACATGATACTGATGGTTAAAGTAATTACAGCATGTTTTTATTTAAGCCTTTAATTCTGGTAAAATAAATTAACTATTTACTTCTTATTTTAATTTTTTAATTTCACAAAAATGGAACATCGATAAACCTACACTACTTTATTTTTTCACAGAAAAGTGTTGAGAATTTGGAGTGTGACTTAGAACTGATGGTGGCTTAGATTCGAATAAATACTGTATACCTGTAATCGTGACACATTTATAAAGAAATAGTGCTAGGTATTAACAATTTTGAAAAGTTTTCATTTCATTTTTCCCCATTAGTTGTCTGATTGAATCGAAACTCAAAACTAAAAAGAATAGGTCGAAAAACCCATAACTTCACATCACACACACATTTAATATCTCTAATAAATGATGTAAATCTTTTTTACAATCAAAATAAATAAACAAAGCTTAGTTTTCCTTTTTCTGGGAAAACACAAAGCATTTAAACCATTGTTTTTAGAAGTAAACTTTTTACTTGTCTAAAAGTGAGTTATAAACAATAAACATGTGTTTTCTCTTCATATCATAAAAATCGAATTTCAATTAATATAGGTAATTCCACATATTTTTCAGATAATATAGCTATAACGGAAAAGATTTCAAAACTGTTATCATTCTCTTCAAAACATCTCTTTTGTTTGCATTCTGGCTCTGCAATGTAGCAACTTCGTGTTTTATTGCTTCAATGTCCGTTCGAAGGGCATCCTGTTCTACTTAACCTTGTACAAGAGTCATTTGAACCAATAAATTAAGGGAAAACTACCGTAATCGTTCTGTGATTTTCATCCTCTTATGAAATTTTTCTAACTTTATACCTCTAATCATTCGATCAGAATTTATTCCAAATTTGATTGTTCCTATTGTTACTTTTTGAAGCATCCCTTACGAGATATCCATCTTGTATTTTACTTGGACTTCTTGAATAGATGATTTAGATCGATATAACTTGGAAGCTGCCTCTTCATAAAAATGTCTAGGGTTTTTTATGTACTATAATCATCGTAGGAGAACATATTTCATTAGACTGAGATAAATATAGATTGTTTTTGTGATCATTGATTGCTTATTTCCCTTGATTATTCTCGATTATAATGGTTTTTTTACATGATCTTTTACCAGTTTCCTCTCAGTAGATTGATTTAGAAGACAATGAAATTTATTTGAAGGTTGCACTCAATAAAAAAAGTCTTTGAAAATTTAGCTGTCAAAAGATGCTTTTGTTACTAGTGAATAGTGTTTTTTGAGTTTTTTTTTTAAGATCTAGATGCCCTATTTCGAGAAAAATATAGTTCAGCTAATATTTATATTCTACGTGATAAATTACTTTGTGAGGGAAGCCCTCTCTCTTCCCTCAGTGTGGGGAGGTCGAGAGGAAGACTAGTCATATTTCAGAATAATATCAATTTATTGTCAATATCAACAACAACACAAAACTCAATAACGAAGTTTAGAGATGCACCCAATTAATAAATATGAGGACGCTTAACGAGGTATGCGAGATATGAGAAGACTTTAAATACTTAAGGTATCCGACCACCCTAAAATTGTGAATTTTGCCAAAAATTGACAAATTTTTTATGACTTTATTTCATAGGCCATCTTATTAGCTTTACAAAAATACTCAGTTTATCATTTTCCGTACACTAGAACAAAAACTGCAAGTGTTTTAGTAAAAGCAGGTACCATTACTTTAAGCAAGATGCCACACTTTCAAACGCGTTTTACTCGAAATGTGATTTTTTGAAAATAATCAAACGGGGTCAGCGATTGCTAAAAAGGTTTTGAAATAATTAACTGAATTTTTTTGTGTAAGTTCTGTATAATAGTAGAAGTGTTTTAACTTTCAGATTTATTAATCACTGTTTTATTACAAAATTTGCAGTCCCTTATGTGAATATAATCACTGTTTTTTAAGCAATTTAATATAGTAACTGAGATAAAGTACTCTAGTTTTTGTAAAAATTAAAATATCTCTTATCCTGAAGGTCATTTCGACAATGAATAACATAGCAACACATCAGAATTGAAAAATTGAAAATTTGTTTATAAACCTTTGGTACAGAATGGGCCGCGTTAATGTTATTTTTTGTCAATTTTTACCCATTTTTTCCCATTTTAGTTATAATAATTTATTTTTCTCTTCTTAATTTTAGCATATTTTTCTTTAAATGTACTAAAAAAATCTAAAAACAACAACAAAAAAATCCGCATATCTCTATTTTTTAAAAAAAAAGTTGTCGCAACCAGTCGGATACCTTAATGCACTTACTTAATTCAATAGCTCTGACTTCTTAGCTATCTAATCTAGATTCAATCTCAAGTGACAGATCGTCACCTTAAGTAATACAATTATCAATTACTAAATATCCGCGCTTCGTATTCAATTTGATTAATCACTGCTCCTCTAGCAGTCTATCCTATCTCTCTCACTTCTAACCTGAAAGCTTAGGCTATATATAGCAGTCTTAATTTGCATGCGTTCTCTTCTTCGGAGGAAGCTTTCTAATAAAATAACTTTTAAGGACCAAAAATTCCCCAAGAAGACTGCTAGTGAGAAGATCGCGGATAGAGCCGTCACAACTTGACATAGAAAATTACACATAGTAATTTTTTGAAGAATATTTTTATTCTCTTTAATCCATTTTTTAACTCGTACGATAGAGGAGGACTCTTGTTTGCAATTTATTTCAACTATTTAAATTTAAGGGAATTTTTTAATTGTTTCTGCTTATTATTTTTATTGATTTATGTCTAAATTCATTGTATTAGTTTTGTGATCAAATATGGTACTTTCGTTGCCTTGATTATTTCTTAGCTAATTTAAGAGCAATTGCAAGTCGCATCACAATCCTTGCATAAAATTTCATTTAAAAAGAAAACTTTTTAATTTTCATCAAATTTTTACGACTTTAGATTTTATCCACAATTGAATAAATTATTATGAAGTAGTTCTTTTGAGGTCATTGATTAGAACAATGATTTTCAACATTGTGCCGTGACCTCCAAAGTAATATAAATGCAATAGAGTACATCTCTAATGAATAGATAATGAATTTTTATCAATAAAGTGTACTTTGAATTGATAAAATATGAATTTTTTTAAAAGGAGAATAAAATACTATACATATTTGTGTTACAAACTCTTGATCAATGAATTGTACATGCCAGTATGAATTGTACATGCTGTGCCAATGAATTGTACATGCTTTTTCTGCTTTATTTAAAACGCGATAATCTTTTTTTTATTTTCAAATACTTCTAAAAAATTGAATTTTTGCTTATTTTTTCACGATGGTGTTGCAATAATTCGGTAATATTTCTAAGTTTTAAATGTAGGGAAATACATTGATTTAAAAACAATTTTATGGAAATGGCTCGAAAGAATCAACCTTTCGTGTGAAATAAAAACTATTGTTCTAAGCACAAAAATCTATAAGGGATGTGCATAAAATCAAAAATGAAGTAGAATACATGATGTTATCCCAGGACTAAATCTATCTAAAAAATACAGAAGGAAATAATTTGTGAAGGGGATGACAATCTTAGGGAGAGAATCCATTTGTATGCAGAGAGGATCTCACTTAAAGATATCTATTTTTGAAAAACTCATGTGTGTGTGTGCCGTATAGCTTCACAACTTATGAAACAAATAGAAAAAAAAATTAAAATTTCTCGAAATGTAAGAATTGCTTACATTAATTATAAGGAGTGAAACGAACATTTTCCAAACGTGTTTAGACATATTATTGTGCAAAATTTAGTAATCTTGTAAAAAGCCCGGACGAGAAAGCAGCAACTAAGGAGAAGATAAATATCAAGGTGTGAGTGTGAATGATCCAGCACACATACACAATCAGTCTATATTAACACGATTTACACTGTTCTGAAGAAAAAGAACATTATTATGCTTTCAAGGGAATGACAAGAATATCTTTGTAACTTTTACGGTTTTTAGACGATGTTGAAAAGTTACTTCTCATACGGATAAACGAAAATCAACTGTTAGGCAACACTATTAATGAGCACATCATTGTGAAAAAGCTAAAGTGATTTTCCCTGTCACCAACAAAATTCGCCAGAATCATCAACGACTGAATAGAAGTATTTTAGAGACGCTGTGATCGTCTGGTGACCACAGTATTGTAAAACACAGCAGTATATATCAGTAGAGAAAATACATTGTTCGTACACCAGCTAATGCAAGGCCATCTCACGCATCTATTTTATACCATTGTAAATGAAATAACTGCTTGTTTACTGTTCATAAATTCCACGAACCTGTACAAAGTGCAAAGTCCAGAAAGGCAAGTTAAATGTGAGGTGGAAGTCGAACAATAAAGCTTGAGCTACACGTGACTTCTGTGTTTATTGAATAATTTAAGTTTTTGTTCCATCCGTAAAAAATTATTTTCCTTGAGATGAATCTGCCTTATCGTGCATTGCTTTCCATCTAAAAAGCTCTTTTTCATGCTCCAGGCCTACAAAAAGATCTTCTTTAAGATTTTAAATTCCTTAAAATCAAATTTTTGCCCCTCTCAGTATCACTTCATTACTCCAGCCTAATGATCAGCAGGTTATTTTTACTTTAAAAAGCTCTACACCAAGGCCCTCTTCGAGAGTTACTTTGAAGTGATTTAAGGGACTAACTTTACTCTTAATTAGTTTTGAAAATGTCATTTCTACATCTTTGCATGCTCCTAAAGATGATAAAAAATGCGCACGAAGTATTAACAAGAGAACACTCACTACTGTTTGAAAGAAACATTGTCCGGAGAGCTCTGCGAAATGTGACTTTGAAGGGTTTGAGAAGATGACTCCCTAGCTTGAGTACCCAACAAGGTTGTATATCTGGCCAAGAACATGGAATCATGTTGATAAACCTGTAAAAGGACACAGTGAAAATCTGATCACCAAGAAGCTTATGGAGTTGCACTGTGTTTCAGAATTTGTTGTGTAGGTGAGTTTGTTAGATGAGAAGGAGATAGTAGTATAGCAATTGTCTTTGGCTGCAGTAACAGAAATGTTGAAAACAGGGGAAACTGTTGCACATCGTACATTCAGAAGCATTAAACTAATAAGGCAATGAATATATAAGTGCTACAATATTATTTAATGATAAAGAAATGTTGCCCTAATTTTTAAAGTGTCAGAAAATGCAATTCTTGAAAGAAAGATCATAACTTTTTCTATTAAAAAGTTAGGTATGTATTGTAAATAATAATCTAGTAATTTCGAGTTATTTTGTTTTCTGTATTCCAGTTGGGCTCAATCTGCGTTAGAAGAAAAAGTGAAAACTTTTCATACTCTTTAGCCATGTATATATGTAATTTTCTTTAGACAAAAATTATGCGAAAAAATTTTAGAGTATTTTTTCAGCATAGAGCATATGTATTGTGCTGTACGTTATTGTACTCGCTAAATTGCATTACTTGACGAGTTTCGCACTATGAGTAAGATTCTGGTAGGAATCATCCTCATTAAAATAGGTTCCTTTGTTGTTTAAAAAAAAACATTATTGAAGTTTATTACAATGGAGGGAGATTGAAGTATTCGTAGTTTAATAAGGAAAATTTTTTGTTGAATATTGCGTTATTCAAATTATGTTTACAGGTGAAAACTTGCACTTCAAGTATTTAATAAAGATAAATCAAAGGCAAATGGTGTCGAAGAGAGGAAATGTTTCTCTGTAACAAACTCTTATTGTTATGATGTGGCAACGTCTAAAATCCAATTGACTTAAAAATTCAAGAAGCTTGTCAGAAAAAAAGTTAAGTCAAAAGTTTAAATTAAAATCAACTGTAGAAAGTAAAGGTATATAAATTAAAAGTCAAAACTATAAAACTAAAGCCATTTTTTATCTGTTTTCCAGGATATCATGTACAACGCCTTAAGTTATAAAACATTTTTGTTAAAAAAATAAAAAAAATATTCCAATTATTTCCATCGATTTTTTTTTTGTAAATAATTTTTACGTCTATTTAAAGTGCATATACAAGTATAAAGTACATTAATATTATCATCAAATATATATATTTTCAAAATTAATAGCTATGATATTAAATTGAAACTTAAATGCTAAATAAACCTTTCTCAATTATACAAAAATCTTTCTTTTTTTACAAAAAAAATGCTTTGTTAAATATAAAACAAGGTTTTTTATAAGTAAAATCTAAAATGTGGGGATCCGCTATTGATATCACATCGTTTCACATAGTTTGTGACTATAATGCATATATAAATAATAAATATTCATAGTCAGTTCAACAATCCTGAATTTTGGAAAATAAATGCAAAAAATCTCATGGGGAAATTGTGTTTAAGGGCTTTACAATAAAATATTTGAGCTATAATTCCATTCAGAAAATACTAATTCATCCCTTATTAAGTGTGTTTGAAGTTTAAATATTTTTGAATTACTATTATGCTTTCAGCCGATGTTTCCTTCTTTACAAAGTAAATAGAAATTCCAGATTCAAGAGTGATTATTACATTAAAAAATTAGTGGTGTTTTGTTATATCTCAGTCTGTGCTTAATTATTTCTGCTCGAATTAACCACGAAATCATTTCATCATTACAAAAAAAATATATATTATGTTAACGAAAAATGCTTCAGAGTTATATTCAGAGTATGATTATGTATATGTATATATATATATATATATCCCTATATATAGTTTATATTCTCTACTATAGAGACAAGAATCAATAGAACAATAAAGCTGAAACATGCAAGAACAGAAATTGGAATATAAAACAGATATTAGAATTTAGAAAAATACTATGTATAAAAATATTAGAATTTAAAAAATATATGGATGCTGCAGTATTTTAATCGTTACTGACTTAGTACAGCTCTTCTATATAAAATGATTTATGTAAAAGTGAGATTTAAAATGTTTTCTGGCCAGCAGCCTTCCTCCAATCTGTTGATAATACTGAGCGAAATCCTATTGAAAATAATACATAGATTTTCGAAATCCATTACAAGAAAAGGTAATTTACCTAAAATTGCATTCAAAAATGCATAGCCTGCGCTGAATCTGAGTACAATAAACAAGTTATTGCCAAATTCTGGACCCAAATAATACAAATTCAAAGCATCTGAAAGATAGCACTTAGCAAAAGTATGAAATTAATAGTACTAAAATAATTCAAAATTGTTACATATATAAATACTACCATTACTTGAAGGACTCTAGGATTATGTTTGCATTTGATATAAAATATTATTATGGTTAAAATAAAACTATGGGTTTAAGTAATTTTAACTATAATTTGAATATGCACGTAACTATAAATATATCTAACTAGGCAAAAATGATAAATTTATATAATAATGATAATAATAATAAACTATTAATATCTTCAAAGGAATTTAATCCTTACTAATTAGAATTTATTTATATTAATAACTATTAATAAAATTAATTGAGTATTTTTGAATTAAACAGTATTTAATAATAAAATGTTTATAATTTTTTATTTTTCTGATTTTTCGAAACAAGAAATTTGTCACGTTGTGTGTAATTAATAATAATGTATATGGATTTTTTAAACATATACAATGCTTTCCCAATGAGGTACTTTTATAATATTGAATTTAAATTCATCTCTTTTGTCTTAATTATGACATTATTTTTTAATTTCTATATGAAGAAAATTTGCTTTATAGTCTTTATAGTCTTGCTATTTGTCTGTATTAATTTTAGGTGTTAAAGTTAAAAATGATTGTTAGTTTTAAAATTATTTTGCTTGCCAAAAATGATAATATCATCTATATAAAGAAAAATGTAATATTCAGAATTATTATGAAGCAATTTTCAAAGTAATGTAAATATAAATTGGCTAAACAGTTGCTAGCTGGGCCACCTTGTGGCAAACCTTTTATCTGTTGATAATAATTACCTTTATAATACATACAGCTCTCTCATAGGACAATCCTAATGAGAGAACTAAAGCTATCATAATTAAAAATTTTAAATAAATTATTCTTATATAATTTTAAAAGTATTTTTAACGTATCATCAGTATCAATAGAGTTGAAAAAGATCTTCATAATCTAAACTATATACTAAAGAAATATTTTTATCTTTAATTTGTTCAATGAGTTCTTTACTATTTTTAAGTATGGCTGTGGATTTAAGATTATTTATTGTATATTGTAATATTTCATGGAGAATTTTGCCTAATTTGCTGATATATGTATTAAAACCATTAGAAACTGTTCTAAATTTTACTGGGTCTTTATGAAATTTAGGAGTAAGAAATACACGTGAAAATTTAAAATTATTATTAATTTGTATTTTTAATTGTTTATGAAAAGCCAAAATTCGATTGTTTATTTATTCATCAGAAATTGATGACCTAATAAAAGCTGTATTTTTATCAAAATATTTGTTGATTATTAAACTATTATAGTATTTACATATGAAGGCAAAATTTCCTGGCACTTTATTAACACAAACTATAATAAAATTGGTTTGCAATTTTTTAATCTGATTTTTAATATATTTATAAAATATATTATTATCTGTGCTAAGATGCATTTATTAAGTTGTTGAGTAATATTACATTTGAATTCTGTGAATGCCTTTAAAGGCATACTATATTTAATAGATATTTTTTAAATAAATTGCTCAATATCATTATATAATTATTTTTTGACTATCTTATTATTATTGGAAATCATTAGTCTAAAACTAGTATATATATATATATATATATGCGTGTAGTTTTTAGTTTTACTGAAGTAGTAAGGGTTTGGGTATTTCACCAGATTTTTCTAGAATTTTGAAAATTGTCTTGATATCTATTACCAAGAACATTGTTAGACTTCAAAAAGACGAGTTAAATATTATTTTGTTAACTGTGGCATCATACATGATAAAGTACAAATAATTTTAAATATTAAAAAGGACAGTTTAAAATTAAACAATAATAAATGTTTCGAATTTAAAATATAGGTAAATACAATATTAGTAGTTATAATAAAAAGATAAAGATCATAGCCTTGTGATGAAGGAAAACTAGAGAGAACAATTTTATTACAGTAACGAAAATTGTTTAAAGATAAGTAAAAAACTAGTTAAAATATGAGTTTATATAGGAGAAATATAAATATATATAGTTTACTTACGAGAGATGACATTCATAAAAATTATTTAAAAGTTAGGAGAGTTTCTATTTAAATATTCAGTTTTAACAGATTAAAAAATTATTAGAGCTGAAAAATTTGTTTTAGTTCAGCTCTCAGAACTTACCTACAATGCTTTTGTTTAAAACAACGTAGTAATAAAAGTTCAAAATCTTCGTAAACATTCCTTTTTGTGCATAAACCATTACTAGAAAGACCTTACGAAAAGATAATT
The DNA here is from genome assembly GCA_019973975.1 of Trichonephila clavata. Classification (NCBI taxonomy): domain Eukaryota; kingdom Metazoa; phylum Arthropoda; class Arachnida; order Araneae; family Nephilidae; genus Trichonephila; species Trichonephila clavata. The sequence continues at coordinate 34,450 of BMAO01025307.1, forward strand.
CTTTGAAATACATGTAGCTCGTTATAAGAATTCAGTTAACTGAAAATTCGTTAAAAACAAATTTATACCTTGTTGAAACTAATAGATAATAATTTTTTGAAAACTTAATATTTTTCGATGAATTCTGCTGAAAATTTGTTTTCTTAACGATCTTTGTGTTGTAAAAATGTTATTAATACGAAAAAAGGGGGGGGGGAGTGACATTTAACTTTTCTTTCATTACAGACTACTCTTTCCCGCTTCTAACAAACTATAATCATGGTTTTTTTTCTCAATGAATAGTGCCTTAAAACAGTCTTCTTTAAAAATAGTCTACTTTAACAATGAATAAAGTCTAAATTGCAATTTTCAGCATAATATTCTTCAAGCATTGCAGCATCGATAACGAATAACTCGCTAAAAAAAACAACCAAAATTCTATTGTTAAGGCGATTTTGAAATGCATTTTAAAATATAGAAAAATATTTAAACACGCAAGACTTAAATGTTTAAGAAAACCAGTTACCATCTACTCTTTACTGTCAAATATATTATTTTTAATTTTATTTATGCGTGACGAAAGCAATGTTGACATAGTCTTTTGTTTTATTATCATTTTTGAAACAGATCTCATTCTATTGTAAAAGAGTTGTTGAAATGATGAAAAAATACTAAAATGATGGGGGGAAAATAGAAATAGAATCTCAGGGGTAAATAGATGAAAAATATTATTAAGTCAGATGTTCGAGACAAATAATTGCCCCTAATAAATTTCTTAGTTTAGCATAAACCAGCCTCCAATTATGAGACAAATTTTCTTAACAGTGTTTTGTTCTGTCTTTAGTTTAAAAGAATAAACTGGATGTGATCAGCGTTAAGATTCATTTCTTTTTCTCTCATTTCTTATTCAAACTTAAAAGCATTTGTTCGAATCAATTTGGGTTATATATGTGTTACATATTCTTTCAAAATAAGCTTTAACTTCGATAATTAAGGTTTATTTAAGTCACAAATAGCATTGAAAATATTCTATTGAGAATGATTACCCTAGCATTCCACTACTGATGTGTTAAATATACTACACTTCTTTCTCAGCTTTGCTGCTGCAGTAGCTGAGAGGTTATCACTGGCATTGTTGCAGTCAAGTCATGGGTCCGAAATACCTTATTATTAAAAAACCGTAGCCTAGCAGGGTTGAATCTACGTTAAATGTCTCTCAGCTTAAAGTCTTAGGGTTGACGTGTTGTGGAAATTTTGTGAGTAAGAGCCGCTTCAAGTGCGTTCTGTCTCATCATTTCTCAAAATTATGAGATGCTCTACCAGCATCGTTCATGTTACGTCTGAGTCAACACGTTAATAAATAATCAAATACATTATTTCTCTCTCTCTCTCTCTCTCACCTCTGTATTCTTTAATAAGGAAGATGAGTTATTTTCTGTAAATTTCTCTTTTAAGCTCTCTCTCTCTCTCTCTTTGATTTGTGCCTGCCTGACATTTCATTTAAAGTGACGAAATAAATGTTGTTAAAATTTTTTGTGCTTCATGATCCAGGATGAAGTATAGAAAACTACTTTTATAGTTCTGTATTTATGCCGTTCAGGAGCATGATCACATACATGTGATCACTTAAGGGAACATGATATTATATGTGAGATTGCGTTTTCCCCATTATAAGACCCGTGATCACATCCATGTGATCTGAATTTGGATCGTATTGAATTCAGAGTGATAATAAACAACCAATTTCGGTGTATTTTATTGCAGTAGTGATTTTATATGCATTTTTAAATGGAGTTAAGCTTAACCCTCTCGCTGCGTCGTTATTTTATCAAAGTAGGCTCAAAATTACGCATTTTTTTATTACGTATTTCAAATCTACACATTAAATCTACATTTTGTTGTTGTTGTTGGCGTGTCCTTCCCGAGAAGAAGGAAGGAAAGTTGCCAGAGTCTGAGACAAGTTGGACTTCTACACGATAGATGGCGACACCACCAATCTCCTCCTTTATAATTTAGGCATAGACTGCAGGGGTGAAAAGTTTTCTCCAGCATCCTGCACCCGTGGTTTCTGCTGCCACCGCCTACAAGACATTCGGACCCCCTGATTTAACGAGCACGTGCTCCGTGTATACTCGAAAGTATTTGGTGGCATCGGGCTTCAAACACAGACTCTCAGGTCTGGGATCCAATGCTGTAACCACTAGGCTACCCAAAATCTACATTTTAGATTTAAAATATACAATTTTTTTTTGTAAAAGGGCTTTTTTTTTAGATATGGAATTAGATCATAAAAATAATGTGTAATGTAATATGAACATAAAAACATAAATAAAAAAAACATAAGGAACAGCACGGGTTGCACAGCTAAAAACTCGAAAAAAATACATTCCCAAAGAAATCGCGGGTTGCGCAAATTTGGCTACATCTACATTGCGCGTGAAAATCGCGGGATTGCGGAATGAAAGAGTTATTAGGAGAAATCACCCGATCCTGAATGGGTTACAGGTGTATTTGAACGTAATTTAAGTTATTATTTCTTGGTATTTAAATAGTGAAAATCGCTTAACATGAAACTAAATGGACTGAAATATTTTTTCGCGTTAAAGTATATTGAAAAAAAAACAAACATATAGCGTCAAATCGTTCGATATCGCCCATTTTATTATTCATCTCACTTTTGAAATGTGCTTCTAAATTACTGCACATACTTTTTATGACGTACCTTATTTGGGGGTGATGTGAAAAAAGAGTTCTGCATTATTTATTTCATTTTCATTGTCGGAGTCTGCATCAATCACATTTTTTGAGTTTTGAACAATTTCAAAATGTCTCTGTCTGCCAAAATTGAGGCTGTACGCACATTATCATCATCTACTGCAATGAATTTTTTCGATAATACATAGGACAGTCGAACCCAGCCGGTATTTTCCGTATTTTGTTCATTTCCAGAAGGAAAATCTTTTCGTGTTATGCGATTTTCGTTTCGTATTAAGAGAAAAAACGCATGAAAATACATAGAAGTTCGTCGGGACAGTTGTATTATGTCGTGTAAACCGATATTTCGTCTTAAGCGTCTTCCCGTTAAACTTATTTCACAGTACCTATTTTCTATTTCATGGACAAGAAAACTGTTATAAGTAAGATATTTATTAATAGTTTTACATTTGAGAGGAAATTCATAAATATATACACATACAACATAGTTAATTATTTAAAACTATTTCACAAATCAATACAATGGCATTATTTTTAACAAGATATCACAATCCAGAAACAACCTGGATTGTATTTTGATTTATAGTATGTATTGTTTGCAAGTAATTATATACGAATGTTCTCCTGCTGATATATGCTGAATTTCAGAACAATGCTTGGCCTACTCACATTCAAAAGAACTAGAGGTAAACATGAACAGCAATAACCACAGAGCGGTTACAGTTTATGTTTCATACATGTTAAAAATAAAGTGACTAATTTCTAATTATTTCTATGTTTTTGCTGAACATTGAATATATACAGTCTATTTGGACTTTTTTCTTCTTTTCATGTTCTTTCATTTTCTTAACCCACCCTTGTATTTTACATTCAACATCTTTCAATAGTATTTAGGCTACTATCACCAGCTAGGATCGTTGGTCATTGTTAGAGCTGTATCGACCATTTCAGGAAATAGCTCTTTTCATTGGTTAAAAATAAATGATTATTCTTTCTTGAATGAAGCGTAATTCTTCAAGCATATGAAGCATAATATTTCATAATTCAGTAATGAATTTTTTCATCACAGATTAATGCAGTTGACTCTGAATGCATTTTAATTAAGAAATAATTTATTTTACTCATTTTTCTTCATAAATTAGTTCATATTTTATATCTAAGAACTGTCTTTACAAAGAATGCTAGGCACAAAAAATTTTTATCAATTTTCAGTTTATTTATTATTATTACTTCTCAAATAGCTATTCAGTTCCTTTTCTTTTGTTTATTCTAAAATGATAAGGTAGTGAGAACATCGTAAAAATGTACATTTATTTTTTCTAACACTAAAATTTATGTTCAAAGATTCATAAAACATTTTTAATCAATTAAAAAAATAAGAATACATTTAAAAATTTTTTTTTTCAATTTGAGCATTTATTTTTTAATAAAGTACGTTATTCATATATAACATTCTTTGAAAAGAATCTAAGTATCAGAAAAAATATATAATAGCCTTTTTTGGGCCATTTAAAAGGAATTTAAACTTATAATGACACCTATATATAATATATAATCCCTCTATAAAATACATTTCTTAAATTTTTTTTATATTAAATTGTTTTTATTTTTAATTTTATGTATAACATTTTTTGCTTAATTTTTTCAGAAATTACAGGTCCCAAAAGTGATAAGTCAACTGCTATTCTCTTAAGAAATATCTCTTTTTAAGTATTGTCACGGAAGTTAAATTACAAAAGATATCCGAAATGTCAGTGTGACGACATAGATTAAAGAAAACATTTTTAATAGCAGTTCCATCCAATAAGATCTGTTGAGATTCCGATGAAGATGCATAAAACTATGTCTTGTGATTGGATAAGTTAAAAAGACTCTCATACACATCTTTATGAAAGGCGAAAGATAATCCTAGAAATTCTTGTTCACCCAAAAATGCCTCAGTAAGTCAAAAATACAAGGTCAACACGAGCTCTAGATCCATTTTAAATCCTCACTGTAAAACTCTAGATCCATTCAACAAATGATTTAAAGCTGAGTCTATGCTCAAGTTATTGGAGATTATTACTAGATAGGAAGCATGCAATTAACTTTATTTATGTTGAGATTATAATGTAAACTATATATTGAATTAAAATATATGAATTCAGAGTCTATTAAAATTTGTTTCATCCTCATTCTAGTCATAACCTTAGCTTATGTTTCATGAAAGTTTGAGAGAATATTTAAATTTTTTGCTTATATAAACTTTATTCAAATTTTAAACTAAATTTTAAATACAATTTTTTTGTGAAACTAACCAAAAAGAATTGAAATTTATTTAAAAAATTCAGTTTATTAATGCTAACTTTTGTCAAATATATTTTAATTACCAAAAACATTTTGCTAGCTTAAAAAAGGCTTCTTAAAAGCCATAAGTTGTAGCGATTTGGCCTATCATTCCATCTCTTTTTAGCGCAATTTAATTGAATTAAAAATATCAATTAAATTTTATTAAGCACTGTGTAGTATTAATTAAAACTGCCGAACAATCACAATTAAGAAACGCATATATATTATATACATATATACAAAGTATGGTATGTTGTTCTAATTAAAATGCCTGCAACATTAATGAATATTGTTGGTTGCATATTTTTCATGAAATTATGGTGCATATTAATGTCTTTTCAACAAATGAACTGCATTTTCTTCCCCTAAATACACATGAAAATTCTAAAAGAGAGAAATCATCTTTAAACTTCTATATTTTTAATGAAGTATATTATGAATCATCCCATTACTTAAAAATATTTAAGTAAATTAATCTATGATTTAGTACACTTGAGTTTGAAAAAATATTGGTTAATAATTATATTTGCATACGTTTTGGACTATAGTTTAGAAAAGGGGCCTTCACAAGAAAAGATTTTCTTTTCTTTTTAAACTTATTTTGTGTGTGTGTGTGTGAATATTCCGTCACCCTTTACTCTCTCTTTTAGATTTCAGCAAAACACGTAAGTAGTTATATTTTTATCATTTGTGACTCCATTTCAACATATGTACAAGGTTACAAATTTTCAGGACAGATAGAGGACACGTAGATGAGGGGAAATCACATATTAGTGTGTGGTTGGAATGTTTTTCATGTGCGGTAGTGAAGACACAAAATAAAAGAAAGATAAGAATACGAGAAAACATGTTTATTATCCTTAGTACAGCACAAAAATTAAGAAAAAAAATATTAAAGGGACAATTGGGGTGCATGTCGGGGTGATAAGGATGCTCGTCGTTAGAATGCAGGATCCACCAGACGATCATATAAAAAATCCCAACAGGACTCTCACAATGGCACTGGAATTCTTCTTTACCATATCCAGCACAGTTTTCTCGTTGTTTAGCGTTCTTACTCTTCGATTACGTTTCTGTGTGTCTACGATGAAGGATCCGCTGTCGGACAATTTTTGATGCAAGTGTGCAAAGAATTAGTGGTTGGGAGTTGATCTCCTGGGGTAACGTTGGGAGTACAACCGCTGTGCGCCTAGTCCATTGCAATCAGTGGCCTCGTATGCCAGATGCATATCAGCGAGCTCAGCGTTCGCGCGTGTTAAGTTCCATCCTGCTATTGCTTTGTCGGCAGGTGAAATGAATCTTCATAGCGTCAGCAAAAACCACGTGTGCAGCTGTACCAGCATCTGATGCTCAGCTTACATAGCTCCATCTATCGCGTACGCCAACCAAAGATTTCCCAGCATTTTTGCTGTACTAAGAAAAATAAACATGTTTTCTCTTCTTTTTCTTTTCCTGTCTTTTTTGTGATATAAGTCATCCCTACCACCCTAGGAAAGCGTTTCCGACCTTGCATTCCTATGTGATTTTCCATTGTCTAAGTGTCCTGTATCTGTCCTTAAATCTTGCAATCGCTGTACTGATACACCCTGTAGAGTTAAAAAAAACTTTTTATATTTCTTAGATACATTAATAAATTCAAAGGTTTTTGTAGATAGTTTATACTTAAGTAAAGGAGAATATACTTGAAATTTTAAAAATTAGACAGCGAATTTAAAGAACTAAAAAAATGCAAGGACTTTTAGATAATCCATTTTGCAATATTTTGTAAGCAGTTGTTTCTCTAGTGAATGTTAAAATCACTCAAAAACAAAATAATAATAGTAATAATAATAATAACAAAAATAAAAAAAACTCACAGTTTATATTTGTTAACGGTTAATAACCACTAAAAATGACATCAATGCAAATTTAGGTTTAGGGCTATAACATCAACTTAGTAAATTGTGGTCATAGGTTACCTTTTAATTATTTCCTAATTCCCGTTTTGCCTTAAATGAATAACGTGACCTGTCATGATAATTCAAAACATAAATGAACCGGAGAACGCCCGTTATAATTATCAAAGGAGCAAATATAGTAAATTATCAGAGAGAAATTCCATAATTTTTCAACAACGAATCAGGGTTAGTTGCAGCTACAATATTTATTAGTATGAAGTAAACAATATGAATATAAAATTGGGGTTATTAAATGTTCAACAAAGTATTAACCACACAATATTGAATTTACTTATTTTATAACACGTCCAAATTGCTCTTGAGCAATGAGATCTCTGTATAAATAAAAGTTAAGAAATAAATAAAGACAAATATAATTGCTAGGCTGGATTTTCATGCATTTTTCTTGAGAAATCCGTTGAATGACAGATTAATAGTTTAGGATTTATGAACTCGCGCGGAAGTTATGGTAATGAGGAGAGTTACAATATAAAAAAAAACCAAAATCAAAATTATTTTTCCGTAAATGACAAACGTAATCAAAAACAAACAGATCAAGTCTGAAAGCACTGTTTAAAACTGTGACAGCAGTTTTACCCAATTCTTACAATTATTATAATTATGCAGTTACTATTTTTCCGGTTATAATTCCCATATAGTTAAAAATCCCTACCTGTCAGAATTTTGTTAATTGACTAGTTACATACAGCTAACACTTATTAATTTTTATGAATTATTTAAAATATGGCATTTAGAAAAATGAAGTAAGGTTATGTTGGAGCAAACATGTTACGTTGAATGACGTACTTCAACGCAAACATGTTTGTTCAAGAAATACAGAAAAGAAATTTCTTAAAAGTATAAAAAAAAATCTCCTTAAGTTACGTTCAACTTGTTTTGGATTATTTTATAGCAGAGATTTTACTACATTGTGTATAACGTAAACATAAGCAATTGTGATTACGAAAAAGAATGAAAATTCCACAAATGAACTAAAATTTAGGACAAAAATAATCATTCAAAATAAATTTATCTTCTTGGGATTCGAACAAAATGAATAACCAAACAGTTTTTACACTTCTATTTAAATAACAATATCATTTAAAACTGAGACAGAGAAGATAAAGCTCAGTAAAATTTTCATGGGAAAATATATGTTTGTAACTTCATCTTCACAGAACATGAATTTCTCTTTCTTATATATCTATATATATAAAGGAGAAAAGCGACTCACTCACTGACTGACTGACTGACTGACTAATCACGAAATCTCTGGAACTATTCAACCTACAGACTTGAAATTTGGTAGACATGTTCCTTTGATAGAGTAGACATCAGCTAAGAAAGGTTTTTACGAAATTCGAAACGCAAGGGGCGCTACGGGGGGTTAAGGGCTTTAATAATAATTGTCTCCATGTTTAAACTACTTGATGTACAATCTTGAAATTGAGTAAGCGGATTCCTTTCAGAGAGAAGAGATCCGCTACAAAATGAGTTTGCTGAAAATCGACCCCCAAGTGGCGTTGCAAGGGCTTAGGGGGCGTTATAGATAATTATTTCCATTTTTAAACTATTTGACGCACTGTCTTTAAATTTGATATATAGATTCCTTTCGTAGAATAATGATCAGTTACAAAACGGGTTTTGTGAAAACAGACTTCTAAGTGGCGTTGCGGGGGATTAAGGGGCGTAACAGATAAATACATCCGTTTTTAAACTACTTCACCTACCTGCTTGAAAATTGGTAGGTAAGTTCCTTTCCTGGAGTAAATATCCGCTACAAAATGGGTTTTGGGAAAATTGACCCCCAAGGGGTGTTGCGGGGCGGGGGGTTTAAGGGCGTTATAAATTCCTATTTTTAAGTTATTAGACGTACAGTCTTGAAACTTAGTAAGCAGATTCCTCTAATAGGGTAGAGATACGCTAAAAATGGGTTTCGTGAAAATTGCCCCCAAGTGGCGTTGAGGGGACTTAAGGGGCGTTATAGATAATTATTTCCATTTTTAAACTATTAGACGCACAGTCTTTATATTTGATAAAGAGATTTCTTTCATAGAGTAGAGATCAGCTATAAGAAGGTTTTGTGAAAACAGACCTCTAAGTGGCGTTGCTGGGGAATAAGTGGCGTAAGAGATAAATATTTTCGTTTTTAAACTATTTGACCTACCTGCTTGAAAATTGGTAGGAATGTTTCTTTCATGGAGTAAATATCCGCTACAAAACGGGTTTGGAGAAAATTGAGCCCCAAGGGGTTAACGGCAGATATAAATAATTATTTCTTTTTTTAAACTATTAGACTCACAGTCTTGAAATTTGGTTAGCAGATTCCTCTCATAGGATAGAAATACACTGCAAAATGTGTTTTGTGAAAATCGACCCCTAGGTGGTGTTGCGGGGGTTCAAGGGGCGTTATTGATAATTTTTTTGCATTTTTAATTAATTGGACGCACAGTCTTCAAATTTTGCTAAGCAGATTCCTTTCATAGAGTGCAATTCTCCTACAAAATGGGTTTTGTGAAAACAGACCCAGAAGTGGCATTGCGGGGGCTCAAGTGGCGTTATAGACAATTAACCCCATTTTTAAACTGTTAGTTTAAAAAAGTTTAGTTACAAGTTTAATTTCGGGAGATTAAGAGGGGTATTCGATAAATATTTCCATTTTTAAACTATTTGATCATCCTGCTTGAAAATTGGTAGGCATGTTCCTTTCAAGGAATAGAGTTCCTCTAACAAAGAGTAAAATGAAAATTGACCCCAAAGATGTTTGCGAGGGGTCAAGAGGAGTTACAGAAAAAAATTCCTGTTTTTAATTGTTAGACCCATATACTTGAAATTTGTTAAGGATGTTTCTTTTGTTGAATAGGGAACCACTAAGAATAAATTTTAAGCAAATCAAGTTCTGGGGGTTGCAGGGGGTTACTGGGACATATTGACAAAAATTACTTTTTTCGAGCTACAAGGACTATAATAATGAAATTTGGTTTGCACTTTTCTTTTGTTGAATTGAAATCCGCTAAGAGCAGTAATTTTGGAAAACAGCTCTCAACGGGATTACGGGGATATTTATAGTAAAACTTTTGCTTTTTTCTGTTAGATTTAGACTCGAAATTTGGCTTGCATGTTTAATTTACGGAGTAGAGATCCGCCGAAAATTGGTTTTGCGGGAATCCACTTGGTTTTTGAGTTACGAAAGAGCAAACATCATTCTATGCTTCAATTTTAGAGATTTTTAGAAAATACAAATTAGATGAGTTCTGCCCTTTTTTTTATCAACAGGTGACAGTTACAGGTATAAGTATATTTTTCAATTCAATCGAATTCTTAATGCTAGGAATAATTTATACATATATATAAGCAGTAAAAATTTATAAAACATCATGAAATACCCAGCGAAGCGGGCGGGTAACAGCTAGTCTAATATATGAAATTCTCGTGTCACAGTGTTTGTAACCAAACTCCTCCGAAACGGTGTGGCCGATTCTTATGAAATTTTGTGCGTATATTCAATAGGTCTGAGAATAGGACGTAAACTATTTTTCATTCCGATATTGTAATTAGTTAAAAAGATATTAATTAAAAACCTTAAAACGCTTAACTGTTTTAACCCTGCGCATTATTTTTCCCGCCTAGCGTCGTGAATGAACAGAGGGTGAAATTTTTCGGTATTCTCGACGTTATTTAAACAACCATCCGATTTTTGTTTTTTAAATCAGACAAAAAGTAATTACAGAATCGGAAAGATCATTTCTTTTGCCACGATACAGTATAATGTTTTTTGCAAAATAATAATATTTTCTATTTTTTAAGATTTTTTAAAAAAATAGTTAAAATTGATGCGTTTTTATGAAAATTATTTCGAAATCGTTGCGTATGAATTTATTTTCGTGTTATGAAAACGATATTCTACACTAAATAACTTCAAGCCTTTTTCTCTTAGAACCAGTCATTTAAAAAATAAAATACCCAAAACTTTTTTTTAAAGAATTTTCGAAAAATTGTCGAAATTTTTAATTTAACATTGAATAACTTCGTTATTTATTAAGATTATCATATGAAACTTTTGTTGAGTTTGTAGAATAATGTTATAAAATTTCTGTGCGAAGATTGAAAAAATTGCTTAAAAATTACGGATTTAAAAAAATATTTTGTGATTTTCGTAAAATAACGTTATTGCAAGAAATAATCTAAACAGTATTTTTTGTACATTTTTTATTTAAAAGTCCTTCGTTTTCGAAACTAATGTGTGAAGTTTGAAAGCATTAACTTAAAAATTAAGCCCTAAAAAAATAAAAACTTTAATAAAAAATACGCGATTTTACAGTTTGCCAAGCCTTGGCGTCGAAAAATGGTTTCGCGCCAAATAGCTTTCAACTGTTTCACCTGAAACTTCACATCTAACTCAAGGGTTAAACCAAAAAGTTCTGACTTAAACATGCGAAAATCAGCAAATTTGGCGAGTAAAAAAAATGCGAGTGAAAAAGTTATTTTTGCTTAAATTTTCATCATTTTCTCTTTATATAATTTTCAAAATTAAATCATTATTGATGTCAGATTAAGATGAAAGAATGTATTCAATACATTTCTGAGATTCATTCAAAATATTTATCTGTATCAAATCAGTGATTTAAAAATAATTTGCATTTTAATTTAAAGTTACTTGCTTCTCACTGAATTGAATTTTACCAATAAAAATACCAAACCTGTTTACCTTTCGACGTTATGAAAAGTATTTAAAAAGTAAGCATATATATAGGAACTTATTTTGTCAAAAGTATTTTACTGCATAATCGAGGAAAAGAAAATGATGACTTAAGAATGCGTAAATCTTTAAAGCTTTTCCCCCGAACTACGAAGAGCTGAAAAAATGCACGAAGATAATAGTTCTATTTATGATAAAATGAAAATGAGACGCATTTAAATATTGCACAAATCCTCGTATAATCACATTTAATAACACTAACAATCAAAGAAGTTATTTCTGGTCATTTTATATACTACAAAAATATTTTTTATTCCTCTACTTAAAAATACTTTTATTCCCATAATGGAATTTGAGGATAATCTTGAAATATTTGTCAGATGACATCTGATAAATGAAGAAATATCTATTGCTCTTATTGTATGCAATAAGTTCGACTTCTTGTTGTGTTCTATACAATACTTATCTGGAGATAGGAGGATATTGCATTCCTTTAAATATTCAGGCATACATTTATTAAATTATAGGAGTAGCAGTTCCTCAATCTGAATGTCCTTGATTGCAAATGATATCAATCATAATTAATGATTGCATAAAGTATATATATAGTGCAAATATTTTGTGTGATTGGGTACATAAAGGAACAAATTAAAAAGATAAAGCTTGTTATATAAGAATCTTTGCTGAAGTAATTAGCAAATTATTACATAAATGATTAAAAATCCTGTGATACTTCAGGATGAAAAAAATTAAAATTAAGATGAATATAAGAAGTGTCGCTTTACTTGTTTTAATATACCCATTTTATTTGTTTCCACAAAGTACTTTACAAATGAACGCATATATTTTGAATCAAATGCAATTTCCTTTGTTTTTAGCTCAATTTTCACCTAATGATCTTATGTCTTAATTATGTAAGAAGTTTTCTTAAACTTCATTAATACTAGAACATTTTATAAGATTGGATTTCGTATATTTGCTAAGTTTAATTTAGTCCACTCTTCCGAAAAAGCAGACTAAGAACAAAATATTATTTTTATTTAACTAATTAATTAATTTAATTTAAGCTTTAGAAGCGACAAAAGTAATCCTCGAGTTGAAATATTTATATATAAAAAACAAATTAGCTTAGCATAAATGGATATTAATTAAATGTATAAGATGAAGTTAAATTTATTTATCACCTGACAATTAACTTCTAGATCCGAATCTCAAGTACTATAAGCTAAACTTGAAGCAATTACTATAAATTGCAGTGCAGTTATATATATCCTACATACTATTGCCAAAAATCTCACCGAAATAAATTCTTTCCATCGCTCTTTTCAACTGAGTATACCAAGGGTAAGCATTAAGTCGATCGCGGTCCACTGGTGGACCGCCAAGACATTATGAGGTGACCGCCTGAACATTAGCAGTTATTAATTTTATACCGAAATATTCAAGATTGACTGACAGAATGCAGACTAAGTCTTCTACTGACTGTAATTATGAGCACTTATAGATGAAAATATTTTATTTTTTAATGTATTTTGAATTGCTTCGTAACAAATATGTAGCACATCCTATATTTTAACTCAGTAGATGGTAGAACCTTGCAATGGAGTGTACATCTAGAACAGTGCCAGTTTCCTTCGCCAAGTTCGCATGATATATTTAGGCTCACCTCAAATTATATTTTTGGTTATTATTATTATGTTTGAATCTTGTGTTTTGTTTCACACGTGGTCTTAAAAGTGTAAGTATAATTTTATTGTAGTTTGTAGGTAAATACATATTCCGTATTTATTAATAAGTTATAATAATTATTGTATATCTTTTTCTTAGCTCACCGGACCTACGCCACTGGGTGGACCGCAACACCTTGAAAAAACTAGAAGTAACCCGTACCCTGGAAAAGTCTGCCCACTCTGGCGTATAGGAATGGTATTATATACACAGCTAGCAGTTGTGATATTATTTATTTTTTAGAAATTGTATTGTACATGGTACTTCATGAAAGGAATTTATCTCAATGAAAGAAATAGAATAGATGGAGCAGAGAGAAAAAAATCAAATTAAGGAAAGAATTAAAAATCAGAGCAAAATACACAATTTAACTCTGTCAGTTCACAGCATACGAAGCGCTATCTGTGTAATTAAAAGAGTAGAGTGTGTTGTTGTGTCTGTAGTAATGTATGTATAAACTGTCTGCGCAATCCCAATTGCGCTGCCTGAACTGCGCACGCCCTGCAACTCCAATGTAAATGTACAGAAGTTATGAGTAATTAATAAACGCTAGTCCACAAGAAAACTGTCTCGTCATTGTGTCATGAACAATATGTGTTAGAGACTCTTGAGTCCACTTACGTGTTAGAGCTATCGACAAACTCACTGTGATTCGATGCCTCATTTGTTGCTATAATCTTTAGAAGCTTTAATAAGCCATCACCGAGCATGGTTGATGCGAAAGTATGGTGACATGTTAAAGAATTTAAAAACTGCTATTTATTACTTTTATTAGGATTATCCAGCTGAAACACGTACTTTAAATTTTCTAATGAAACAGTCATTTGCATCAAATGCACAGTTATTTATTTTTCTGACATTTGGTTTCTTGCAGTAGACTAAAATGACAATGTCATGATAAAATATCACTTAACGCATCGCTCAAAAATATTGAAACAGTAAAAGAAATCTTAAACGTAATAAAATGAGTAATATAAAAAAAAAATTAAAGTAAATTCCTACTTAGATTAATAAAGAAGGATTTTATTTTAGTAATTTTGTATTAAATAATTACAATTATATAATATAAATATGCATGTATATATGACAGAATCAAAATATGAAGTGGCTAAACACCTTTTAAATCAACATTAAATTTGTAATTACATTTTTTAATAAAAGTTTAATATAATAGGTAAGAATTTATCTTAAAACCAGTGTCAAGGAATGATGACGTCTAACTAGCATATGATTTTTTTCAGGTTACTGACACATTCTTTTTTCGTTGATTATATCTATAATTCTCAGTAAGTTGTTTTCCAAATTCCTTAAGAAAAAGAAGCCTTTTGAAAGGCTTTTGCTCATTATACGATGGATTGACATCTATAAAAAAACAAAAGCATTAATTGCAGCTAGATCAATCATATTAAAAATAAATACACCGACAATCTTTATGTTTCCTTTTTGTATGTATGTGAATGGCAGCTAAATAATCCGTCGTATCTACTCCTTTATTTGATTGTGGAACAAAATAATTTCTGGTTTTTTCCCCATTATTTATGTCAAGTGACATAAAAAATGGTATGATTATGATAGAAAATGGATGGAGGAATTATACTTTTATTTTTAGGCACAAATGGCCCAAGGGTCGTTCGAACTCTAAAATATATCGTTTGAAATTTCATCATTGCGTCAGAGATCTGCTCCATCGGTTTTTTCAATTTATCGTAAGTTTATTTCATTAAATTGATCGCTTAGCTGTTATGAAAGCAAGAAGTAAGAATATGCTTACGGTTAAACACGTTATATTGCACTACAAAATAGCAAGACATGTGTAAAATATGTGTAAAGAGCACCATAGACCCGACTCACAGTAATGATTTAAATAAGTAAGTAATCAACATTTTTTCGTATCACGTAAACAAGGTGGCAGTGATTGGTCACATATTGCGCGTGGTACTTATCACACAGCACAGACCAATAGGAAAAGAACAACAGCAGACACCACTTAATAATGGTGTCTTTGTTTCTACGTATCAGAACATAACGCTACCTATAAAACATTAATTGAAATGAAGACAATTAAAAGTACGAAATTGGTTTTGCATGCATTTCTATGCTTACTAATAATATGGGTCGATTTGACCCAGACAAGTAAACTGTCATTTTTTTTCGCTTGGTCATTTAAAAAATATCTAAGATTCCAAAAGCGTTACATATAAAAGAGATGCATATTTCTGAGATTTGCATAAAGTTTCAACAATCAGAATTAAAGAGACGTGGAAGATATCTAAAAACCAAATTAATAAATGGGTTGAATCGACTCGTACAGGGTAGAAAGGTTAAATTCCATGTTTTCCAGCACTTTCTTACGGAATTTATATCAATCATGATTTAGAGATTTTGAGTGAAATTTAATGTATAAGAATAAATTTTGCATAAAGTAAAAAAAAAATGAAACAGTAGAACTGAATAAAATATAACTAGTTGCATATAGAGTGATCTGGAATTCATGGTACAAACTTTAAGGGCTGTTACAGGACACTGTAATAATAATTTATTTTATAGAAATATACGGGCGCAAATCATGCCGTGAAGGGCTAAACTAAATAACAAGGGATGAAAGGAAAAACAAAGTGTTCACTGATAGTGTCGTTGACAAGTACAGAGTTTATAGCTGTTCAAAATTGCACCCACCATGCTTAACTGCGTCATTGGAGCAATTGGCAATACTCTCTGTTATCATTCGACGCACCGCCCAGAATAGCGATGGAAAGGTATAAAAAGAGAATAAAATCTTTCATTTGTCTCAATAGATTTGTCAGATAAGAACTTTAAAACTTCAGGGCAGTTTTTGAGATGGTCTCCATCCATATCACCATGATGGTCCAAAGGGCAACAAGCTGAACCCATGATTCCTATTTGGTGTAATTGCTTTTGCAGGTAATAATGCTCAGTAGCCATCCTAAAACAATCGACTTAAACAGCCCTAGGCAAGGAACTAAGGATTATATTATTTTTATCAAGCAGGACTTTTCACTACTTAGTCTCAGCTGCATCAGCATACAAAGAAATTCTGGCATCTTTTATTTTATTGTGGATTATTCTTTTAATAAAAGTTGTAAAGCTATTTGTTTCTTAAATGCTTCCGTTGAACTCTTTGATAAATTCATTTATTTGTTCAGATATTTTTTTTAGTAAAATCAAAAAAGTATTAAAAGAAAAATTTGAAAGAAAAATGCACAATCAAGTCTAAACTAATTTTAAACAAATAATACTGATTTCAGTCTGGAATTCAGTAAACACTCTTTGCTACCATCTTACACTTGATAAATTAATATCTGAAATAAAAATAAAAGGGGTTTGCCAAAAGAAAAGAACAAACTGTAAAAGTACATGGCAGCTTTGTTTTTAAGACAGTAGAATGCAAACAAGGGGCTAGGGATCATTGATGAAAGGAAATCGAAATTACCCCCTAACTGGGTGAAAAATGCATTAAATCTATTTTTTTGTGGGTTGAGTATAATAGAGTTTAATGTAATTTTAAAACGAAATCCAAAAATATGAGTTTTAACATTTTGATCAATTTTCCGCATTTTAAATGTCTTTGATCGTATGGAGTCTCCCTCCCCATTTATCCTCATGTTGTGTCCCTGCGTGAAATATTTGATATATGTATGTGGTCAGGCGAAAAAAAAGATTGAGCACCCCTGATCTAGTATATATGTGCGATAAACGTGCAATCTCTTCTCTCTCTCTCTCTCTCTCTCTTCTCTTCTCTTCTCTCTTCTATTTATGCATCAGATGGTAAAATACTATTGTAGAACTGAGGATGAAAGAAGTCATTAAAAGGGGAGAAAAGTCATCATGACATATTTAAATATTATTAACACGCTTTTATAAGTTTCACTTGCATGTAACGGAATCTTGGAACTTTTACCCACTTTAAAAGGTCGAATCAATTCGAAATTTTGCACACTTGTCAAGGACCGATGACAATACAACAATTTCATAATTTTGTTCCATTGTCCTTTTCAGGATAGTCAGGAATAAAGATAATCAGATTTGGCGTCAACCCCATACACCACTTCCAGATTTGACGATTTATTGCATACACCATTTTCAAATTTGGCAACTAATTCTATATACCATTTTTAGATTTGGCGACTGATTTCATACTCCATTTCCAGATTTGGCGACAAATTTCAGATTTAGCCGCTAAAAGAATAAGGTGTAACCCCAAACCGAGTGTTTTGAATTTTCAATTAATTATATGCAAGTATAAAATACACTTGCGGTTAATAGAAATAAAACAAACAAAAAAAGTGTTCTGTATCTGAGAAAGTTGAGGGTGGGTGTGTGTTAGTAATTTTTTACCATTCTATAAGCATTTTTCTGAAAATGAATATAAAAAAAAAGGTTCGTGCATGTGGAAAAAAAAAATTATGTTCTAACTGCTAAATATTTTTTATTCTTATAAAGCAATACGTTTAGAAGTGATGATACGAATTAACAATATAGCAATACGTTTGAAAGGTGAAAACGATTGACACTTAATATTACCATGTTCTTATTAACTCGCTTTCTTTAATATCTGTCCGGGTAGAATTTTGTAATTGATTTTAAACTGTGTGACTTTCCGATGAGCTAGAGACTTGAAATTTGGACCATAGCTCAGAAGTGGATGACAATGCATGAAAATGTGAAAAAAGAAGAAAAAAACGAAAAGGAGGAATTTTATACTTTTTAGTCCGTTATAAAAACATGGTACATTAAAAATTTTTTAATTCAAACTTTTTCTTTTCAACACACTTTTATTTGTTTGACCTGTTCTAAGAGACGGAATCTAATATAACGATACGAGACTCATCCGAAGCCCCGTAAACGGAGAGAATAAGTACACTTCAAACCCGTTTATTAATATCCATTGAAGAGTAAGACTAATTCCAGCAGCCACGTAATTCCAGCTTCAAATATCAAACTCAAGGATAAATTCAACAATGAATAAATGATAGTTCAAAAAATTAAAAAACACGTTTTTATTGTAGATCGAACTAAAAAAATGAAAAATAAATTATAGTTTAAAAAAATCTAAAAAACACGCTTTTATACTGAATCGAACTAAAAAGTAAAAAAATAACTCTTAATATAATAATAAAATGATGAACGAGAAAATTAATGTCATTGGGGGTAAAAGCGTGGGGTGTTCTATAAAGGTATCAATTGTTATAATTTCTAACTTCTATTCCGAGAAGCTGAGTTAGTGTAAAAATGTAGTACAAAGCACCCCACGCTTTTACCCCAATGAACATTAGTTTTCTCGTTCATCATTTTATTATTATATTAAGAGTTATTTTTTTACTTTTTAGTTCGATTCAGTATAAAAGCGTGTTTTTTAGATTTTTTAAAACTATTATTTATTTTTATTTGTAAATATTTTACACATTAGATTTTAAATTTTTAATTCATTAAACACATATAAGATTGCAGTGAATTTTTTATTGATGTTTTGGTAAGACATAAATCTCGTACTTTTATTTATTAGTTAGGACATTTATTCATCTTTATATGCAATACTAAATTAAAAGTTGTTGTTTTTCATCCCTCTACATGGTAAAATTTAACGCAAAGTTCACAATAAATTTCAAGTCTTTTTCCACTTAAAACTGGGAAATGTTTTTTATTGTTTGTTCATAATTCTTTTTTTTTTTTATAAATTTGTCTTTCCCTGTTTAAATGTTTTTGGTTAATTAAAAGATAAGGAAGAATAAATTAAACAAATTCTTTAAAAATAAAAGATATAATCGATATTTCCATTGCATCAAACGTCCAGAATTTCTGGTCTGATAAGCGTAAGAAGTCAAGCTTCAAGCCTAAAAATAAGGAAATCACTTCTCGACCACGTGGTACTAATTGAGTCCTATTAAACTATCGAACTGAATTATAAGGAACAGATTCACTAAAATTCATAAGAGCATTTTAAATTAACATGCATTTAAGTTTTTTTCCGTGGTATAAATTACACTAATTATGAAACTTATTTCACTTTTCACAGAAATAAGAAAGAAATCACATTCCCACATAACATGGATTTCGAATTTGAAGAACCATTACAAAATTGTTGCATAGTGGCATTTTCACTAAATATCGGTAGGACTCTTTTTCTGGGTCAAAGTTCGAAGTGTAAAGTCGTTAGAGAGGAATTAATAATCTAAGAAATTGTGTTTTTTGTTTGTTTTTTGTTTATAATGGTTTGGCTTATATATACAATTGTTTTTTTTTGGTATACAGTGATTAGAGTTTGTACTTTTATAGCTGTATAAAATTTTATTTTGTTCAAAACAAAAACGTGTATGTGACAAATTTTTAAAAAATTTCGAATCTTAAAATTTATTTATAAAAGCCTTTGAATAAAATTAATATTTTATCTAAAAATGTATACAAGAGCATGAATTTCCTTCCGAAATAGATAATTACACATGCCAACGGAGTATTATATTAACGTAGCACTACACAGCAACACGAGGGCTTTCGGTGACGGACCTCGTAATTCTGAGCCCCGGTTAAGGGACGAGGGCGATTCCTGAGCCGGCAACCCCTCTTCAAACTATCACATCTCGTCAACGGGAGGACTTTGAGATCGACAGATTTAACTTGCCTCAGCCCCCTCTACACTGCGGGTCTTCAATGGCACCAGGACTCAAAACCGCTACGCGCTTGCAAGCAGTACGTGACTACAGCGGCCACAATATGCATACCAGGCGCGTAGCTACCACTGTATCAGCCGTATCAATGATACGGGGCCCCAAAGCTAAAGGGACCCCAAATGCGGTCCCTTTAGCTTAGTGTCCCAAGGGACACTTCGAAATAAGTGCCATTCAGGACTAGCTAAGCCAGTGAGGCATACCAAAGTCAAATTTAAGAAGTTTTTGTGAGCACAGCATGGATCAGAAAAAAAAATGTAGTTCAGCGTATTAAATTTTTTAAAAAGTCAATAAAATAATAATAAAATTAATTTTTGTGAATACAATCTTTCAATTAACCAGGCTTGGGTAGCTCTTTCCATATCTAACTTAATACTTTAGATATTGCGAGATCCGGTTAATATATTTTTTTAAAAATATGTATAAAATTAGACTATATTTATTTTTTTCTCTGCAGTTTCTTATATTTTGAATTCTGAGAGTTTTGAAAGCTTATTATGCTTTCTAAACTATGGAGCAATCCCTTGAAAATACTCTCTACTTAGTAAGCTTAAAGCGTGTGTATATATATTGTGAACAAAAAATAGGGTTAAATTAAAAATATGAATTCTACTTTGAAATTAATAACTGAATTAGTGAAAATAACTGGCTAATTTTGAATAGTGTTTTAGAGACAAAAATTTTTGCGCATGTTATTAGGTATAGTTTTCAAAATAGAATTTCTTAAGTTTTGGTACAAGAAAATGAGCGAACGTACACAAATGTGAGTGTGAGAGAGATTCACAGAAAATTATTACTTCTTTTACTTAGGATTCAAAAATCATCTTTTTGTAATCAGTAATCATCCGTTTGATGACAAAGCCTATTTATGCTTATTGAATTCATTTACTATTCTGCAAAACAGCTTCAATGATTTTCCTTTATATTAAATTTATTACCCTTGAGAAAGCTACGTAAAAAGTTTAAACTCGAAATTTGGCAACTGTGTTAAAGGAAAGAAATATAAATGTAAACTGTTTCATGAGACAGTAAACGCGAGTAGTCAGAAAACTTTTATCAGCTTTCGCTAGAAACTGTTGAGCTTGGCAGAGGTATTTATTTCAACCACCGACCACACAGCTACTCCTTGGATTCCTTAGACGACTGGGACAAAAAGGAATCCCTATTCGGTCTCTCATAAGAGAATTTATATTGTCTTTTTTGTTTGTCACTTTAGAAAGTAAGAGTCGCTTCAGTCTTTAAGTTGGGGCTTATGAGGACAAAGATACTATTACTAAATACATGATTGTTTTAAAACAAATCATTCAGCTATAAAGTTTTGTGAAACTTTTCCTTTTTCATCCTTTTAATGTGAATAATATTATGAATACAACGAAATATCTTTAAGAAAATTATATTTCGAACTGACGAATATATATATATATAAGTTAGTACATGTATTAACTATATATATAGTTTTGGATATATACGTGGGGAACTCAGGTTTTTTCAAACAAAAATTATTATACTTCATATCAATATTATACAAAATTTAGAGGTACCAAGTGTCCCGAAAATCACCGATGATTTGGAAAATCAATCAAAAACGAATGGAAGGTAATAGAAATGTACGGTTTGCTGCATTCTGCTTTAGTAACCAGGGGATTTACTCTCACCTAGTTTCTAAATTATTTACAAAGTTTGTCAACAGATGGCACTTCTGAAAGGGAAAATCTATAAAAAAAATGTTTCATGTCCATTTCGTTAGACACATCAGCATTCTGACGTGTGTTTCGAGAATTATTTACTCGTTGGAATATGCCAGAATGCTTGACTTGTCGTACAAACAATGAAACGTACAAAAAACATTTTCTTTGTTTTTTTATTCAGAAGTGTCACCTGTCGACAAACCTTTTAACTAAATTTAAAATTTAATAAGAATAAATTAATAATTTTTCTTGGTTCTCAAGCAGAATGCAGGACACCCGTACATTTTTATTGCCTACCATTTACTTAAAATTGATTTTTAAAATCTTAAGGTCGTTTTTGAGACATGCGGTAGTAAAACCTTTTTTTTCTTCTTTTTGTTAGTGAATGGCTTTATGTCCTTAATGGCCATGATGTCTGCCTTTTAATTCTTTTCCAGTGATTCTAGGATTAGATTGCGACAAGAGACGACGAGATTCTTTGAGACTCATTTCTGCGTAAATAACAATGTCACGTTTCCGTAATTTGAAATGCATTATAAAAGTAAGACTTGAAGGGAAAAATTAATCAAACAAAATAAGATGAAAATGAAAGAAAGTTGCTACTTCAGTAACCTATGAGTCCTGTCCAGACTCTACGTATTCCAAGCTAAGAAACCATTACCTACCTATAAATAGTGGATATCCTATCACATCCTTTGCTCATGCAAAACTTATCTCTCTCCACTCCTCTCGACTATATCTAAAAAGAGGATTCTACACAAACGTAAGAGGAGCTGTTTAATACAGTTCTTAATAAATTTCATAAATGTAACAAAATAATGTAACATACTTTGAAAACACTTACATTTCAAGCGCATATTATGAAACTATTTAATTATAGTTGATTTTAAATCACTTGAATATTTTATTTTTCTTTGACTTAAAGACCGTTAAGGAGGTACGGCACGTCCATAGGAGCCCATGTTAAATTGCGTAAAAGTTTATGTACCTTTTTCTCAGAAACTACTTACTTCTCATGAATAAGAACTTTACAGCAGGTTATGTGTACTATCAACAAAACTTTAAGGAAGGGTTTGTCTTTTTGTCACAAATTTAAGTAATTGTGATTTTGTTTTAAAAATGTCCAATTCCCCCCCCCCCTAAAATTTAGTTAAAAGAGGCCTTATCTAAAACTGTTTGCCAAATACATCTAATTCCCTCCATTAAAAAATGTGTAAACAAAATGTTAAAAATATGCTCACTGAAAATTTGAGAATTATATAATAAATAGTTTTTGAGAAAAAGGTACATAAAGTGAAAAATATTACATTTTGAGGAAACAGGCTTTAAAGTAAAAATTTGCAATTTTTGGAGCATTTACTTTTTTTAGTACTTTCCAGAAGCGTATGAAGCATTTTCTGTAACCTCTGCGCCTACGCAAAAAACTCTTTCTATGTCTCTTTTTTCCAATATTTTTAACAATTTTGTCTTTTTTTGGGATCTCAAGATGGTTTCGTTGGGCTAACGAATTTTACGTGCATCTAATTTTTTGAAGCATGGCACACAGTTATAACTTGGTTCAATATCACAAAGATTCAAAATCATTAATTTTCCTGTATGACTCACACGCTAAACTGTTCAATATCCATATTTATGCCTAATTTGAGAGTTTTTAATTTTATAAATGTTGATCTTGGAATCACTGACCATATGGTGTTATTAACACCATATGGTGTACTCATACACTTTTGGATAAACCCAATGCACTCTAATTTTTCCACTTAAACATCATATGGATTCGCGCTCATCAGAAATTTATGCAAGGAGAAACACAGGTGCTCCTAGCAAAGCTCATTTGATGCGCGTCAAGGAGTAGGTTCATTTAAAAAATAAATAAAAATACTCCTAATTATCGTGTTTCCTCATATCATTTATCATTTTAAACAGAAATATTTGAACTTCTAGAAAATATAAAAAAGTGAAAATCGGTAATTTTTCAAAAAATTATGGGCCAGAGATAATTTTTGTAATAAATGTGTACATTTTAACTTCGATTGGAAGACTACGAAATTGATTATAACATACACCTATGATCTGACTGATAAGGTACTTTTTTACGTGATTTCTCTTTTGTACGTTGCTTAGAATATGAGACTTAAAATAAAATTATGTACTCATATTTTAATTCCGTTCACTTGGTAACATTAGAGCTTATATTCGCTGTCACTTTTTAATTCCATTTATTCCAACCTTTAAATGAACCTTTCCCATTTTGTATGTATAATCAAACTTTCGGTTCGTATGATTTGGTGCAGTAAATTTTTAGCTACAGAAAGGTGAACATCATTGTTTTTCTCTATTCGGATTTTTTAAAAACTTATTTTTATCTATTAGTGTTAAACAATTGTAGTTTTTGTAGCCTGTTTATACTTTTATTAGAATTTTATGGGCTTTATTATGCCTAAGGAAATTGTAAAATTTACATTTTTAGAAATCAAAATTAAAATTTTATGCCGTGTACATAACGATAAAAGAGTAACAGATGTTGCTAAGTTTATTTTACGAATTCCACGAGACTACAGTTGAAAAAGTGTAGTTGCTGGATCTTCGACGAGTATGAGCACAATTTCATACGTAAAAGATGTTTCAATGGAAAGTATGAAAAAAGCATTAATGTGTGTTATGGCTAGAAGACACCAATCAAAAGTAGATTCCAAAATTGATACAATACAAGAAGAAATTAATCATATTTATTTAAATGAAAAATATAAATGACTGAATTCCTGTGAAACGACTGAATTATGCACACTTTAATTTATTTTGTGATTTGCCGGGCTGATTCACCGCTCTGCCCTCTCTATAAATCCGTGCCAATGCAATCTATCCGATTGCATTGCTTACATCATGTTCTCTCGCAAGACCAACTGTGGAGTTCTCCCTCCTACTAGCTCAACATCTGCTTTATATTGGATTGCAAGACGCCTTATGTCCAAAAAGACGTTGGTGGGCGTATTCTTTTTTTAAAGTTTATTTTCGATTTTAACGTTTTTACGTATAAAAATAATTATTCCTATTTGCGCGAATTTTAATATAAAATTCTACGAATTTTGATTTACACGGTTTTTAAAGGAATTATTCTTCAATATATTTCGAGGGAATAGGCGAAATTTTCCTCCGGAAATTTTTTTTCGGAAATTTACTGTCCAATTCTCTGGTTTATATTACAGCATGTTGCTACATATACGCGGAAGTTACTTCAGAATATACTTGTATATCCAGGATCTCCTGTCACAGATTTGCTAAAAATTCTATAATATTTTGAATCGCAAACAAGCTTTTCAAACGAAATATAAAAATCATACATTATGTGTAGTTTTATTTAGGTTTATATAGCTAATAAAATGTTCTGGAAACAAAAAAATTTCTAATTTTCACATTAATGTTGAAATTAAATGTGCCCCATGCTATTAATTTTTGATAATTTCAATCAAATAGTTTCCTTACTGGTTCTATATTGAGAGAAGATACTAGCTCAGATATTGTTCTCATAATTTGAGAGTAGTTCGGAATAACAAATTGGTGACTACTGTTAATAGCCATGAATTTAAAAAAAAAGTATAGAAATATAAAACTTCTCGTGATGAAACTGTTTCAACCGCATTTTTTTTCCAACTAAAAAAAAACAACATTTTTCATTTATGAATCTACCTCGCATAATTTTCTGCAATTGTTCTTCTTTTTTAAAATTATTTACTTCTTGTTGGTAATGCTGGCTTAGTTTAAATTTTCTTTCCTAGTTAAATATGTTGATTTTTTTATACGTTATCAGATAACTTTATACAACACGGTTAACAAAACATCAGTACTTGAACATTATTTTTATTTGTTAACCACTTTTTAATTATATTTTCCAATTTGTTATAGGTATTAATATTTAAA